>JAEANM010023313.1:0-11396 GCA_017656035.1 Myanophis thanlyinensis
TAAAAACATGTGTGTTATATAATTTTGGGGTTCACAACGGAGCTCAGGGCCGGGGTATTATATTTTAAAATTTGATTAAGATGTTATACTCTGGAAATAACACTGTCAGGATTCAGAATCCAAATTTACCAACTGTTCAGTCTCATGTTTACCTTGGAAGCATACAAGCCAAGCTGATAAGAAGATGAAACAGATAATAGTACACTCCATTTGGGACCAGTTTCATTTAACCTGAATATTTTTCACAGCAGGATATTGACAGCTTTGTCACTGTGGCGATGAAAGAGAGTATTCAATAGGTTCTATATTATTGGTAAATTATAAATACCACAGGCTCCAATTCGGTAATGATTTTATATATATATAATCAGTTCTGAGGGCAATCAGGCTGGTATGGTTAAGCAATTCTTCAATTTAATGAGGTATTTTAGTTTTATTTTAACAGCCAATTGCTGTTTGGGCAAAAGCTTATATTCTTCCTAAACCACTGTTTGCTATAAGTAGTCTCATTTTCATAGTAAAAATAGCGATGTGGGATGCCAGTATTTCTACTGTTTTTATTCTCATCTTGAGGAAAACAATATACCATTTTTATATAAAGTAAATTTGATGGCATTCATGTGACCTGAGATATCAACGAGCATGTATTTGCTTAATTTTTATTACTTGATGGGTTTTTATTTTATTTGTATTTAGTAATTTTATTTTATTTTTTAATTTTGCAGTCACTTGAGTAACTAGTATTTACTAAGGCACAATCCAGCCCTTTGAAGCTGTATTGATTTCCTGCCCTATTTAGGCACTTCCCAGAGGCTTCTCATTGCCCAGCATGGAGAACAGATGGCTGGGTTCAATGGATTTTTGATCTGATCTAGTAGAGCAATTCTCTCTTCCCCCCCCCTCGCCTCCCCTCTCTCTCTCCCTCCCTCCCCCCCCCCCCCAAATAGCAAGAACTTAACAAAAACACAACATTCTCTTTCGCATCTACGAGAAATAAAATATGCACAGCCTTGGCTTTGGTTATGGACATGGGAATAACCTGCTTGATACTTACACTTTCCTGTTTGGAGGTTTGCAAAATGTATTATTTCTTTGAGGAATCTTTTATTTGTGACTTGTGGCTGAAAGTGCATCCTGGAGGAATTTACTGACCAAATGCATTTTCAAGTGAGGCTTGGCACTTTTCCTCTGGGACAATTCCTTTCTGGCTGAGTTTGATGTAATAGAAGTTTCTGGAGGCAGGAAAGTAGGGAGAATTTTTTTCTACTTCTTCCATCCTCTGGTCGCCAACTGGTGTGGCCTAATCTTTTGGAATGTATTTTTGCATGGGAGAGGAAAGATGTTTACCTCAGTGTAATGTAGAAAGATTTTAGATCAGAGAGTAGGAACCCTAGAAACATTCAAGAATAACTTTGTATTTGAATTCTTCCAGTAGCTATTGTTCAGACAAAGGCATACTGCTTTTTATAGTGCAAGCAATACACAGTCATCATCCCTTCTACTCAGAGGTGAAATTCTGCATCTTCTAGCAGGTTCACTAGAACCAGTAGTAAATTTTCTAAACAGTTTGAGTTTTGAGTTTTATTCCATTTGTATACCGCCTCCCTCCCGAAGGACTCGAGTTCAGAGAACCAGCTGTTAGAAGAAATCTCCTTTTGTTTTTTCCCACTTTACAGGGTTAATCCTGTAAGGAAGGCAGGAAAGAAACATTATGGTGTTGTTTCTAGCCTAATCTTTATTGCCCTGCTTACAGAAAGTGCCCATCTGGTCACATGACACCCCCCCCTCCAGCCACGCCCACCAAACCAGTAGCAAAAAATTATGAATTCTACCACTGCTTTCTATGTAAATAATCTTGGCTTTCTTTATTGTCTTTATTCCTTTCTAAAACCATTTAACTTGGTTACCATTACTATGATCTGTGTTAACATAGCTGGGGTATTCCAAAGGTGTGTTTTTTCCCCCAAAGGGCGAGTGGACTTCATTTTTCCCTCAAAGACATTTTGCTTCTCATCCAAGAAGCTTCTTTGGTTCTTACTGAATGGTGGAGGATGGAAGGATTTATATTCCTTGCAGTCATCTGGTTGTTAGCACTCTCTCTGAGAGTTGTTGAGAATACAGATTGATCTGTGCCCTAGGGTCACCTGAATAGTGCAAATGGATGTGGAACCTTCTTGGAACTGCTGAAAGGACTGTGTTGTAAACTGTAAGCTGTGTTGTAAACAGCCCTCCTGTTATAATACTTCAGCAGTTCCAAGAAAGTTCCACACCCATTTGCAATATTCAAGTGCAAATCAGTGCAAATATCAGAATTCCAAATTCTTTGGAATTCTTGGTTACTCATTGCCTGCTCAAATTCAATGTGGTCAATGTATGTGGTCAAACTAAGATATTTGTACTGAAAGAGATGGCTATATAAATCAATTAAATAAATGAATGAATGAACGAACGAACGAACGAACGAACGAACGAATGAATGAATAAGCAAGCAATGTGGACCTTTCTTCAACAAGGCCAGTTGTTCCATAATGCATTGGACAATTGTAATGATGTTTTGTAACTAATTAATTCCAGATAGATGCTTAGCTATGTAGCCTGTACTTTCCTAGATCTTCACTTCTCCCAATCTCTTTAATAGATGTTCATTTCATACATTTTTGTTTCAGAATCTGAAATTAACATGTTATTTTTTATTAGATCAGACAGTTCATATTTACATTTTAAAGCACCTTTTTCTATCCAATAATAGAATTATATCCAATATTTTTTTACTTATCAGTTATCTCTGTTGTACACTGTTGATGTTTTTAGTCTATTCCTATTGCGATGAAAATTGGCATAAGAAATCCATTCACCTCTGTAACCTCCACTTCCTCTTTTAGTTTAAATGTGCCTCTTTCTAAGTACCCTCTCCATCTCTCTCTTTCTTACTAACTTCCTCTTATTCTTGCTGAAGAACACTCAACATTCTAAGGCAAATCATAATATGCCCTGTGGTTTTTCAGGAACTTAATTATGGATATGATTTTTCTTTTTACTCCACAAGTAACCAACAATATATTTATTTATGTTATGCAGTTGTATGGCAGGAGCCATCTTGTCTGTGATATTCAACAGTCAAATATCTTGTTCCATCTCAGGTTAGCAAAATTTATAAATAGAATATATCCCAAAGAGTGTCAGCCAACATGGAACTTTACCAACATGGAACTGAATATTAGCATTTGATTGTTACCATAGGCTTCCCTGTTTGGTGGCTATTTGGTGACAGAAAATACAAGGAGTCCTCGACTTACAACAGTTTGCTCAGTGACTGTTGCAACAGCACTGAAAAAAAGCCATTTATGATCATTTTTCACACTTATGGCCATTGCCACATTCCCATGATCATGTTATCAAATTGAGATGATTGGCAAGTGACTCATATTTATGACGGTTGCAATGTCCCGGGCTCATGTGATCACATTTTGTGACCTTCGGACAAGATAAGTCAATGGGGATGTCAAACTTAACAACTGTGTTACTAACTTAACAATTAGTTGATCAATTGCAATGATTCATTTAACAACTGTGGCAAGAAAGGTCATAAGATGGAGCAAAACCCACTTAACAAATGTGTCACTTAGAGACAGAAATTTTGGGCTCAGTTGTTACCTATATGGTAATCTCTAAAAGTAACTATTATTATGCAGGAAGTACACAAATCATTATGAGCCAGATTGGGAAAGGCTGGGGTAAACAGACCAACAGTTGACATTTATGCCAGTTCTGATGGGACAGCTTCTCCATTGCATATGAGGACAGCAAAGTAATATCATGAACACTTCACATCTAAACGAGCATCTAACAATAAAAAGCACTACTGAGAACACAGACAGACCTCCAAGTGGCCTCAATGACTCTGTAAAAGAACGCAAATGACCAGCTGTCTGCAAGGATTATAAATCCTTCCAATACCCACCATCCAGTCAGAGCTGAGGAAGCTTCTTGGATGAGAAGTGAAACTTCTTCAAAGAAAAAACAAGAAAGTCCAGTGGCTTCTTGAAAAAGCACCTTTGGGACAACCACGACCCGGATGACAAAGGTTTCCCCTGTCCAGTCATGTCTGACTTTTTAGGGGGTGGTGCTCATCTCCATTTCTTAGCTGAGAGTGCCAGCCTTGTCCAAAGACTCTTGGTCATTTGGCCAACATGATTATATGCTGAGGTGTGTGGAATGATGTTATATTCCCACTAAGAAATACCTACTAGTATTTACTACTCACATTTGCATGCTTTTGAACTGCTAGGTGATTGCTGAGTTTGTCAGGTGGAAACTGACAATGGGTTCAAGACTTGAGGTCCCACATGATGGGGTGAGCTCCCGTTACTTGCCTCACTCCTGCCCATTTAGCAGTTCTAATAATAAACCCTGATGCAACTATCTTTATCTCCTGATAGTGATTCCTACAATAGTGATTCTGTTGTTGTTTTAAATACAATTACCTTGGAAAAATCATAGCTCTCCAGCAGTTGGTGATCAACAATTCAAAATGTGCCTTGGTCACTACAGTAAATTCGGTAAGTAGGTGGTAACAAAACATGGTTCCTAATATTTATTCATCTGCACTGATGCTAAAGACAATGCATCTGAGTCCCACTATATGATGCAAATGTATGACCTGAGGAGGAAGCTGTCTTAAACACAAACATGACCAGCAACTCAGACTAAGTGTTTAAAGTAACAAATCCATTAAGGGCAAAAATGGAGGCAAAAGAGTTCCCTGCTTTACTAAGAAAACAGAATTGTCCATGGATCGCAGGGATGACCACATTCCAATTCTTCTGAAGGAAATCTCCTGTGGTAAGAGCACAATATATTTCAGTGTCAGCCTCTGATTCTTTGTTCCTTCTCAGATGGCGCATCATCTTTGCTGAATATTATGGGAAAATAGTTAGTGAATTGCAAAGAGCCGAGCGCCCCTCCCTTCCCCGAGAAATCTTAGTTTGCTTTTCTCTTGGACTAAGATTGCTCCTTTTGGGCCAGTTAATTAGAAACACAGAGGACTCTGAGAAACACAACAGCTTTCACTCTCAGCCTGTACCCTCTGTGACAAATACACAACAGCTGTGGGGCAGTGATGCCAATTGCAATGTGGCTCCCTGAGGAAAATGACCAGGAAAGTGAAAGAGCAACAGAGGAATGGCCAGACCAACAGCAGGAATGTTCTAGAAGTCCTGAGGTCTTTGCACCCCATTTTCTACTGACTTTGTGAGTATTTGTATCCTGCTTGGCTTCAGTCGAACAATTAAATAGCTATTATGTATTTTGAAAATGGTATTCACTACAGAGAATGATTATATTTTCCCATCCACCAAATGAGCCTGAACTGAATTCAAAATCTTTGTTTACCAATATGGAATATGTTCCTTCTCTCCCTTCCTCCAAGTATATGTTCATTATTATTATTCTTTAATCAGGATAGTTTTCTTGAACGTGATCCTTGTACCAGAGTTTCCTATACTTTTCTCACAGCTTCCTTTGGCTAATGAAACATCTGCAAGAAAACAACCAAGCTCAGAGAGCAACAAGGACCATTTGTTTCAACCCTGAGTTACAAATATTCTCCTTTATCAGAATCCTGTCTCTTGGTTTGAAAATCCTGTAGCTTATGTGTAACACAAAGCTTTTTGGGAGGAAATACAGGTGTAAAGAGAAGGCACCAAGCCTAGCTGACTTGTTAGCATTGCAATTTCCATATTTTTCTCTTGCTGAGTGTGCTCTGAGACACACACCAGTGGATCTGACATCTGTATTCTATGGGTCAGTGCATTCTGGAATGGACACTGTGGTCATCTGGTGCTGTTCAACTCGAAAAAGTACCTAACACAATCATGCTTTAGCACTTGGAGTGGGAGGAAGGGAGAAAAATAGCTTAGGTGTCTCCAAGAGAACTACTTTTATTTGTCTTTCTGCTTATGCTGAAGGAAATAATTAACATTTTGCTTTTTATGATATTGCTTACCTACGTAAAACAGCAGGAGCAGGAGAAAAGTTTGAAGGGTGTTCTAAAGTTGCGGAGTTGTGCCTAGCACACTAGCAAGTCATAGATATAAATAACTCAGTAACAGTGCATTACATTTTTCATGTCCTGTTGATATTTTCGTTGAAATTTGTATTTTTTTTTTTTAAAATCTGCACCTATAGTTTAGCAACAAGAGAGATATTTTTCTTCTGCATTTCAGACTCAAATGTCTCAGCATGTTATGAGCACATGAAGTGCGCCCAGGTTTATGCTACTGTAGTTTTGCAACTATAAAAAAGAAGCACGTTTTTCATATGCAACATAACAGCTTGTATGCTCCTCTGATAAGAAAAGGGAAATCCATATAAGTGCATGTGTTTCTGCATGCAAACAGCATGCAAATCAATTCATTTGTAGTCAATCTCTTACTGTCCAGAACCAAATTTGGTGGTTTAGAAATATGAATGAATGAATGAATGAATGAAAATCTTGATTTAACAGATCTTGATAAAATAGATGGAATTACAGATGTGTTTACAATATTTTAGGTCATTTGCATAATGATTTCATTATGTGCCCTCCACTACAATGGTCAATTGGTAAAAATAGATACCCTGTGTCTCCACTTAGGTCCATTAATTTGAGGCTTCATTGTAGTTCTTCTGCTGAGAACTACTGTAGATAAGAAGATTGACCGTGTATTTTTTTTTTTAATAGGCAAGAGTTTTCTATTCAAATACATTCTTTATTTGAAATTAAGGGAGAATAGCAGAAGCTTTGAACCTGTTTATTCCCAGTGAATCCTGGACTGCAAAACTGAAAAGGAACTTTATTTTTTTTTTCAATTGTAGTGTATTTCAAATTAAATTATGGCAGCTATTTCTACATTTGCATCTCTGCATATAAAATAGCATTTTTTATGCCAATCAGTTTTCCAATTTATTTTTTTAACGGGTTGTACATCTTTTTTATGTGTAAACAGCCGTCTTATTGGGAGATGTATATAGTCTTATACTGTCTTCTTTGAGTTGTTTAGTTATCTGTTCAGTTGAAAATCTGCTAATAAGAAAGTAAATAAGGAAATATGCTGTTACCATCTCATCGTTTGGCAGAGATTGGAAGCTTTGTGTGGTTGTAACAGAAAAAAAACATAGGAAAGGAAAGAATTGATACATCTTCAATAATACAAACAACAACAATAATACCCACCCTTTGTTATATTGTCAAAGTACATGCTGTTGTCAACACTGTGCCTATTGGAAGTTTCTTAGAATCTGGTGACATAGCAGTATATTTTTACAATAAACAGAAATAGTGTTTTCCATCAATTAATGGTGGAGTTTCTTGGCAATTACAAAATCACCTTCCACAGAGTTCCATCAAACTTATGTATTAGTTTTATGAGCTTCTACAGCACAAAGATAGTTTCAGGATGGGTTCGTCGAAAGTAATAGAGACAGTTGTTCATGCAACCAATAGAAATTAAATACCATTTTTTCTATTGAGAAATAATTGGTCTCCCACAAAACAGAAATGGCCTTAGGAATGTTCAGATATGTAGCATCGATGTTTTGTAATGTTTGATCTGTCAGTTTCTTTCCTCCCTGCCTGCCAACTAATGGAAGTTGGAATGCAAAATGTCCTCTTCCTGTTAATAGAATTTACCTCACTAAGTCTGGTAATAGAGAAGTCTGAATGAACTTTTGTACTACTAAAATTATAACAAATATCACCTTTGCAGTTACCTCTGTTTGACATTCCATACCATCCAAACCAAAATTAAAACCAAGTGATTAAAAGCTCACTTGTGCTTTAAAAAGGACAAAAAGTGGTGGAAACCATAGCAAAGATTAACTCTGTATAATGTTAAAAGTTTCACCAAGACCAAACAAATTGGAAGGGCAGTTTGTACTACACATAACATATAGCACTATGTGACAAATGTCATTTATATCCTGATGATTACCTCTACCTTTATGGCTGATGGAAGTTTTGTGGAAGAGTGATAAACAGTTTTTACATTATTACTGCTGTATCTACTGTACAACATATATACTGCACATATATATGGGGGTGGGAGATGTTGAATTTTCTGGTGAAGCAAACCCTTTGAAGGGTTATTTATTCTAAAGATAGCCTCTCACAGGCTGTGGCTATAGATAGTGAATAGCAGAGTTGCTCTAATCTGTTGCTTATATATCTTCATCGTTTTATTGAAAACATTCAAATGTGACACCAATCAGGCTGTAAACTCAGAATTATTTATATTCTAGTCTTCAGGGCTGGTTCTTCAAGCAAACATTCTATTCATCCATTAAATCCAGTTTTAAGCTTCTGGGTGTTATCATAAAAGAGGACCTGACCTGGAGTGCTCCCATCTCAGCACTGGTCAAAAGGACCCAGAAGAGATTATACTACCTGAGACTTCTCAGGAAACAACAACTGAATGAAAAACTGTTGGTGATCTTCTACTACTGCACCATAGAGGCTATTTTAACTGTACCTGTGTATGGTTTGCCAATTGCACAGTGGCAGATAGGACAGCGCTCCAGAGGGTTAACATCATTTCCTAGATAGAGGATCATTGGTTGCCCTCTCCCCTCTTTGGAAGAGCTTTATAGCTCCCACTGCCTTAAGAAAGTTCAAAACATCCTTAAAGATCCATCTCATCCTGGCCACCCTTTGTTTGAACTATTACAATCTGGCAAATGGTACAGAACATCTGGTTGTGTATAGGCTCAAGGCCTGGGGAAAGGGAGAGTGGCTGGGAGGTGGGGCTGGGTGTGATGAGTGATGTCAAGTTGGCCACGCACACCCAATCACATGACCACCCAGCCACGACCAACCAGTCATTAGGGCAGAGAACCGGTTGCTAAAAAATTTGAAGCCCACCACTGCTCAAAGCACTGCAACTGTCATAAATATGAGTCAGTTGCCAAGCATCTGAATTTTGATCACATGACCATGGGGTGCTGCAATGGTCATAAGTGTGTAAAATGGTCATAAGTCACTTTTTTCAGTGCCATTGTAACGTCAAACGGTGATTAGTTGACCTCTTGTAAGTTGCCTATATTGCGTGCTAGAAAAGAATACTGTAGTGTATTCTAATCACTTTCCTTTCCTATGAAAAGGAAAGCATGGCATTGTTTGGGCATTTAGAGGTTGATAATCTTTTTTTCCTTCTCTCCTAAATACACTATTTTGCATATTTTTTCTCATTTTTTTTTAGTTGATAAATGACTAGTTCTCAGTACATGGCAGAATTTTACTTAATTTCATATGAGAGTCTTCATCTCTTACTGAATTCTAAAATTCACTACCCCTTATACGATAGTGAAACATTTGGGCTACCTTTTCTGTTGTTACTTTGCAGGTATTCATTTTAATATCAGCAGAAGTGGCTTATCAATGTTCACATGTTTTCAGAAGCCATTTATCCAACAAAAGATCCGAGCCATGAAGAACCTTGTAAATTTTATTTGCACAGCCAACCCGTAAACCAAGCAAGCAGTGAGCTAAAAGGGGGGTAACCTCTCCAGACGTAATTGAATGAGAAAATATATTAAGTTCACTCAAAGCCAAAGGTTCTGGGGACTGAACCAGCATCATGAGTATATGCACGAGATGCTTCTAAGCAAGAATTCAAGGCACCCCAAATTTCTTTAATGTGAGCTACTTATTCTCTACTGTATAAACAGTAGAGAAAATAATAGCATTTATCTACTTGATAGAAATCTCCTTCCCATAATCATTCTGGACCCAGGATAAAGACAGTATTAAAAGAAAACAAAGAGAACACGCTATTGATCATATGTTTCCCTAGTCTAGGTTAATGAAAGTTGGGCTGTGTTTTAGGCTGTTTTCCTTCAAACAGTGTACCGTGCTTTGATATTATGTCCATGAGTCTTGGGTGATCCATAGCAAGACTTCTCTCCTTCAGTTCATGTAGGACATTGGAAATATTTGCTTCCATTTTTAGGGTTTGCTATGGGGTGAAGCCAGACAAACACCTTTGTTTTTATGGTCTGTCGGAGGGTCATAGGGTCCATGACAATTTGACACTGCCATAGTAGCTGTGAGTTTTGGTACCTCAAACACCCATAAAACATTTTTCAAATCACCCTAAAATTGAAAATAATATTCCCTATAATCAACATCCTAAACATCCTTTAAAAGGGGGGATAATAAACTTTGCCATCATTGCATGGTCTTAGGACTAGAAATCCCCACCCGTAGCACAGGAGATGCTGTTTAGGGAAGGAGACCATTATAGACATAGAGTAATTATTCTAGCTGGTTTCAGTACACTGTCATTAATATGCCATGTCCTTTTAGGTCATTAATAATCTGTTTTAGTTCTGTTTTTAAAGTTTTTAATGCTTTTAAAATCATTAGTATATATTGACTTTAGATAATGACTTTTTTATATTTCTACTGTTTTATTGAATGCCCCCTAAAGTTGCTTTCTGTAAGATGGGCAGCCATATAAATTTGATAAATAAATAAACAACAGCTACTTTACCCTGTTCAGTCATAATGCAAATTATGTACATTAGTGTGGATGTTTCTGATCTCTTCAGCCATATCACCACTCCTAAAAAACAGATTGTTCCAGACTTGTATTCGGTTCAGCTTAGCACCATCTATTTATCTGAAAGTGAAGGTAATGTGCTAGCTAGAAGAATATCCTATTCAAACATAAGACATTTCTTCATTGGTCTTGATAATTGACTTAATTTTTGTTTGTTTAATTTATATGCCACCCATCCTACTCCCCAAAGCAACGCTGATTTCAGAATAGACGTGGGTTAGCATAATTGAGTGTATTGGCTATGTGATGGGCTATGAAGACTCATGCAGCTTTTCAATTTTGGACATAATCTTCCTCAGACAGACTAAAAAAGAGATTTTTTTTAAAGCTGCCAAAATTGCACATTAAAAAAAAAACAGTCTCAATCCAGTTGGCCTCCAGTATTTATCTAAGAGCATTTTCTTCATCAGTGGTCACACATAAGCATTCACTTGTGCCTAAGTCACTATTCCCAGCTCTCAATAGAGCCCTGCCTGCATGGCAGCAGGAAGCAGGCAAGAGCCACATTTCACAATTCTACTATTTATCTTCTTAAACCACTCCCCCCACCCGCATTCATCCCTGCGCTAAAGTTTGAATGACACTAATTTCCTGAACAAGATACCCTAGAAACCGCAGTTTATCTCATAAAATCATAACAGACAGGGTTTGTGATGTCCCCACTGCCAGGTTCTTTAGTCTGTCAGTTTATAGCATTTGAAATGACGGAAGGAGATGTGTTCCTTTCATATGCCAGCCAAGAGAACAGGACCTGTCACCAACAATGTAATTTGCTGTGTATTATCACTCTGACTGATCCAG
>JAEANM010023314.1:0-11396 GCA_017656035.1 Myanophis thanlyinensis
TACCCCTAACTATTTTTCTAACCCCCACCCTCCCTTCCTACCTTAACTTACCCGTGGTTGCATAAGCATTTCACTGCGTATCGTACCATGTATGACTGGGTATGTGACCAATAAATTTGAATTTGAATTTGAAATAGTGGAAGGAAAATATATAAAGTTCTTGTGTAGACTTTCCAGTGACAAAAACTTCTGTGTCTCAAAATCTTCGTTTTTAAGCAGCTGAGTTCTATGGTGCTTAATCCATATAATGCCAGGCAGAAGTCAGCTTCTTGTGCATCCCAAGGCCCTATCCAAATTCTGTGGTCATATTTCTCAAAACTAGCAGCGTCCTCTCTTAATGTTTTGAAGTGGAAAAATATAGTTATAATGAAAATCCTCAAACTAGCTTGACTTAACAGACAAACAGAGCAAGGGACATCCTAAAACATGAACGTGTGTGTTATCCTAAAGCCCAATGCAGCCTTTCTCACTCAAAGTAATAAATACGGCCCTAGGATTAAAAGGTTTGTGCAATAGAGCTGTAGGATAATGGAATACAGTACAGTCTGCAGTATATTTATTAAGAATTAAATCCCACTCAGTTCAATCAGATTTATTCGCCATTAAGTCTACATCACACTCATGCCAAAGTCTATGAGCACCACTGCTTTTACTTTCTTGTGTTAAACAAATGTCTTCTCAGCTTAATCATGGTAGCTCAAAGCTTAATAGCAAGTGAAGATTTAAAAAAAAAAGATTAAAAAAAAAAGACCAAAAGCAGTCATTACAGTGCAGCATATCAAACCAACCATTTGCTTCAGGAGAGAAGAAAACCTACTTTGCATTTTTATAAATGCATGCAATTTATTTTAATTTGTGGACCTGAAATTTATTTTAGTGGGGATCATTGATTCAGATCACAAATCCACCATTCTTATAAAAACAAGCACATCTCCAGTTGTTTCAAATTCAATTTCATGCAGCATGAAATTGTCTTGTCTCCAATTAGCATCCAATTGTGAAGTGTCAATCATTCTGAGTTATCATTTTGGGTAATAGTTGTCTTATGTCATCAAAGCTCATCATTTAGAACAACACCCTTTAATAAGTGTCATCATCTGTTTTTATGATTTATGGTGGTTAAACATATATCAGCTTAGTAGAAGTATAACTAGTCCATATAGTATCTTGCAATGTGATAGTATTTAGCATGTGTTTTTTAAAAATACAGTAAATGATAGGCCATGGATATCTTGCTAAGGACAACATACATAATTGAGCATGTCCTAGACACCCTGGGTTGTTGTTATTACATTATTAATGTTATATTAATTAAAGTAATATTTAATTATTAATGCAGCAGGGAGTGTTTCATTAAGGAAAGGTCATGTCTGCTTAATGGGATTTTTTTTGTCTGATGTGTGAAAAATATACAACTTTGGTTTCATTTTTTTTAAAAGAGCTATACTTCAAATAAACTAAAAAGTGTGTAAGTAGATGAAATTTGACAAATCCAGTAATTACTAACAGCATCCTATGTAGAAAATTCACAATGAGAAATAAAAGAGTATTCTCTCAGAGCTTTACAGGAGTGGCAACAGTCACTGTATATCCATCTGCTGGATAATCTTTTGTTTTTTTAATTCCTCTGGGCCCAGCCGAATACAAGGTGGGGGAGTTGCTTGCATTTGGCTCCCACTTTTTGCCTGCAAATCAGAGGATGATGTTTTTTTCTTAGCTGAGTGCCATGCTCTTGGTTTCAGTGAACTTTGGCTCTAGATGGTCCCAGAAGTGCCAATTCTGCCCTTAGGTGAGCATAGCTAATATTATCATAGTTGTGGTATGGTGCAGCTCAATAAATGCAATAGATGGGTTCCTTATGGACTTTTTTCTTCTTCTCTTCTTTCATGTTCTTTGCTGTTCATTCATGGGTCTAAAGACAGAACTCTGTGGGTAAGAGTCAGAAGCAATATTATGGGGGCAATATTCCATGTTGTGTGAGCAGGTTTTCACCAGGCATTAAGCCTGGCCAATGTTACATGTGTTCCAGTATTGTTGTTGCAGAAACTATCTCAAACAAAATTCTGTGGATGCATGATATCTTAAACTTTAAACAATAAAAATGTAAAGAAACAATTAAAATATAATGCATTTAATACATTTCTAAACACATTGAAGTTAGAGTTAGATACTCAGTTAGAACTGAGTTAGATCTCAGTGGTCTTCAGGAGGAATATTCTATACATTAATCATAAAAATTCATCCTGTTTACTTAAAGTGACTACAATGAACATCTGGGCTACAGATGACCACTTTTAGCTTGTATCTTGTTCTTTTCTGAAATAAATACAAGAGCGCTTGATAAAAATGACCTTGAATAAAACATTTCTTTGCTTAAGGTTTCAGCCAACCATGCATTCAGTTCCAAGGGGTTTCTATTCTACTCTTTTCTATCCAGCCCATTTTCCATTTCCAACATATAGTTGATTTTTGATGGCCATTCCTCATTTCTTTCTGTTGATTATGTACCTCAGCTTTTGAAAAAATGTTATGGTTACAGATTACAGTATATTTCCAAGTCTGCTGACATCATCCTGGCTTGACTCCATAACTCAATAGTAACTTTGCTATCAGAGACAGTAATTCAAAACCAGAAAATCTTAAATATTGCCTATTAGCAGAAATATATTGCCATCTACATCAATGTCCCAAAAGTGCTTTTTCAGGAGGCAACTGGACTATCTTGTTTTTTCTTTTGAAGACGTTTCACTTCTCATCCAAGAAGCTTCTTCAGTTCTGACAGGATAGTGGGAAATGGAAGGATTTATATTCTTTGCAGACAGCTGGTTATTTGCATCCTTTAGAGGGTCACTGAAGCACTCAGAGGTGTCCTCAGCATCACCTGAGTAATGCTCCTGGTTTCTGTAGTCTGCAATTTTTTCCCTTTGGAAATCCATTCCTACTCCTACACCATTCCAAAGGTGTTCATCCCAAATTGTATAGCTAAAAGTCTGTAGAGATTCTCAGTCATCCAGGTCATGGTTGTCTCAAATGTGCTTTGGAAAGGCGATGACTGAGAATCTCTATATACTTTTACATCTACATCAATGATTCTCAGTCTTTCAATCCAATTCTCAGTCTTTCAATCCATCCCATACCTAAGATATGGTTCTTAGTTAGCAATGCTGCAATGGGCATTCTGTTTACAGAATGAACGTCTGTAATTTCATCACTCTGTAATCTTGCACTAATATGAATGTCTGCACGTGCTCTTTCTAAGTACCAACAATATGCAATAGGTTGACTATTCAAAGAACTCTTCAGGCTCCCCTCAGCAGGCTCTGACTTGACTGAAGCTCCCCATGAATTTGGTCTGGCACATTTAGGAATTAATCTTGGTTGTCATACTGGAACTCAGACCATGTTTAACAATTGATTGCCTCCGAAAAAGCAATATTAGCTTCTGCACACTGTGCTTCTTTTGTCTTTTGTGCCTTAGAAATTGGTTTCCTAAATCCCTTATTTTTATTTATTCACTCAATTTCTATAGCCACCCAACTCAACAAAATGATTATTTCCTAAGATACATTTCATTTTTTTTTTTGGCCTTGTGTATACTTTTCTTCACATTTTGGCATGACTTCCAATACCCCATGGAAGACTTTGCTCTTTTTAATGGCTTGTTCTAACCCAAGAAACATAGAAATCACTATTATTTCTCGCTTACAAAAGGCTGACTCTCACATCTTCTAATTGCATCAGTGCCCTGGTAACCATTTTTATATGACATCCTTCAAGAATATGTGAAGAACTACAGTCAAAACCTCTGCAGAGATAGCTGCCCTTTTAATACAAAACCTGCACATTTTTCTGCCCACTCAAGGACGGGACAATAGCAATGTGGCCATCTAATTGCACCATGAATTGGCAACCTTTTGTGTCCTATATCCTTTCTGAATTATGGGCCACATATCCTCTTTGCTTCTGACGTGGTTGCTTTAAAAATTCTCTAGGTTTCCCAAGAGATTTGAAATTGCTGATTCCCTGCTTCCATTTGCTTTTGATGCATATCTGCATTTCTGAAAAAAAGCTCTTTTTCCTTTTCATGTTCTTTGACAGATGAAACTTCAAAACAAAACCCAGTCTTAATTACAGAGTTAAAAATAAAAACAAATTAGGGACAAAACCAAAATAAAAGTGAAAAGATAGATGTGTGTATGCATTTACAGATAATCACACACACACACACACATGGTCTGGAGAAAAAATAATTTTGATTAGAGATAATCATTTAATTACATTTCTTGCAACTTGGAAACTGCTCTTAGATTTATTATAAGATAAAGAGAAAAATCAATTTTAGTGCTATTGCTGTTGCTGTTGTCCTATTATTTCCCATTCCATTTTATCCTATTTGGAAATTTAATAAATGTATTTTAAAATAATCATTTCTTTTAAAAAAAAAGGAAGAGTGATCTACAAAGTTACAGAGCCATAGCTACATGTATGTGTTGAATGTCTTCTGTGTTTCTGGGCTTTGTGTGATTGTACTGATAGAGGCTCATTCAATTTCACTGCACACATGTTGTGCATTGACAATAAAAGGTTTGATTTGATTTGATTTGAATGATTAAACTGAACCTAGACCCGTAAAGCAAGAACAGTGAAGTAAAAACTATTAGTCATGAAAAAAAACTAAGTGCTCCAACCCTCATTTCCATAGCTGTAATGTATTTACCTTAATTCATTCAATAAGCTCAGTAATTTCAATTAAAAACCATCTCAAAACAGACTTCTGGTAGCTTCAGGAATTACTGACTCACAAAACACTTTGTAGCCCAAGAACAAATTTAGAGGGTAATGATTTAATTGATAGTTGGGTATGCAGGCAAAATCTACATACGCATTCTTCATTTGCTTAATTATATCTTTTCAGCAGGACTTACAAGCTCTTATTAATTGGGCTTCAGACTGTAATTGTACAACTGATGGCATTTTAGGCGATGTGCAAAGTCAGCCCATGCTGGTTGCCCTGGAATATATGTGTATACAAAACACACAAAAAATGTGTTGCTAGAAAAAAAGAATTCCAAGCATTTAAGTCACAGGAAAGGAAAAACATATTGCCCATAAGCAGCTCGAGGCACTCCAGGGTTTACATTACCAACATTCAAAACCTCAGAATTCAAAGGATACAAGTTTTAAAATTCTTTCACCACCCCTGAATAATGAAAAAAAAAAGTTATAAATCTTCAGATTATCTTTAACACTTAAAGAAGTTTTTTTTTTAAATGCCCTGAGCATTGAATGAAAAGATGTCATGGATCTGTCCCATAGTCCCCGACTGTCAAATATTATTAAAAGGACAGGGTAGTTCAGAACCAAATTAAGAAAAGCCATGGAACTTCTTCCATGTGAGACATTTAGCTTGGAAATGGTGGGCTTCTAGATTACATGGTGAGATCTGAGTTTGCTCAGGGCCACTGGTGGTAATGTTCCTGTGGTTGGGAGCTGCAGATTTGGGATGTGAATCCTAACAAAACCTCCACTATTGCAGTTTCATTAGGAGACAGATGGAAAATAAAGTTATTAGTTTTAATTACACAGCACATTCAATTATCTAGCACAAATAATTGCAAGAATTTCCCAGCGTGGTTCTCTAATATAGCAACACCCCACCCCACCCCCCCAAATTAATTTTTTGCTTAGTGACTGTGGCAATGGAATCCTTAGCAACGGAATTGCTGCCCCAAATTGTGGTCAGTAAATTGGTCATTAAGTGAAGACTACTGTAGTTATAAAACCAGCTTTATTCATCCTTGGGTTATATTCAGAACCATCAAATGTCTTAGCTCCCCTGCATTGTCCAAGAAAAATGTTATTTATAAAACAGTGCATTCAAGGTGTTATCAGCTGTCAGTGCCATAGTTGATTTCAGATGTAACCAGAAAGTCCATGAGAACTTGTGTGCCTTCAGTCTCTCAACCCAGCATACATAATCTAACAAAATAACCAATTTCAATAACATATCTTGGACAAAACCGTAGTTGAAATGGCTCCAGAAACCAGTATTATTGAGATGCATTTAGAATCTTTTAAATAATCTCTTCTAGAAACTGAATACAGATAGTTCTTGGTTAGCAGTTGCAACTGGGATGGGTAGCTCAGTTGCTAAGTGAAATAATCACTAAGTAAATCTGCAACTGTGCTTATGATCTTTCTTTAGCTTTTCCTTTGCTTTACAGACCTAAGTAAACTGTGCTTATGATCTTTCTTTATTTTACAGACCTGCAAGGTCCTAAATGCAAGAATTTGTCACAAAGTTTCTTTTTCATCTCCATCACGGTCACTTTCTGAGATAGTCACTAAATGAGGACTACCTATATTTGATCCTGTTCAATAATCAAACAAATCTTCTGAGTCATGCAAGAGTTCTTCAGTTAATATCTGCTTATTGTCTTCCTTCAAGAGGCACTGGTACATCCCTCCCACGAAGAGGCACTTATAAACATTCCGTGGACATTTTGCAGTAATGGTTATCAGCTTCACAATGGCAGGCACAACTGAGTAATCAAATTCAAATTCAAATTTTATTTGTCACATGCACAATCATACCTGGTATAGTATGCAGTGAAATGCTTACGCAGCCATTCAGAGCCCTGGCCCTTTTTATATGCAAGCAATGCATGCAACACATCCTATAAAGGATAGAGGTTTGATTGCCTGGTTATGTCTATCAGTGTGAAGCTGGTGATCATTATTTTGTCTTTCTCTGTGCCTTCCTAAACCAGGATGTTAATCGTATCCTTACCAATTTAATCAGCCAGAAGGGGAAAATATTGAATAAGCACAGAATGACTCTTCTCTCTTTAAGCAATCTTGAGACCTACAAACTGAACGGTATCCAAACTAACAAAAATGAACAGTGGCCAAGTCTGAGGCAAGTCAAAACAGATTTGATAAATTTTGTCTTCAAAGAACAACGCAAATTGTTCAGCACTAATTATTCTGCCACCTTATATGTCATGGAGTGCAGAGGAGCAATGACCTTAAGTACTGGCACAGCCTAGTTAAGCAATGAAGCCTTTTTCCATTTCCATGGAGTACAAGCCCAGACAGACTGTCAAATGGACCTTGCTCTAAGTTTAATGTGAATTATCTTGACACTTTTTCCATTGGCACCTCAACTGATGTCCCTTTCACCACCTCACCCTCTAGTAAATGATGGGGCAAGTTTTGTTTTGTCTGTATTCTTGACTGTCCTGTATTGAGAATTGCCCAGAGACAGCTTGGAATCAGATGGTGTTTGAATTGAATTGAATTGAATTGAACTGATATCATGAAAGAAATTAAGAATTTAGCTTAGGAATTAAGAGTACTTAAGGAACTCAGGCTAGCTTCATACACGTGGGCCTCAATTTACAACAATTCATTTAGCAACCATTCCGAGTTACAATGACATTGAAAAAAGTAACTTATGACCTGTTTCCACACTGTTGCAGCATCTTCATGTCATGTGATCAAAATTCAAGCGATGGCAACTGACTCATATTTATGACGGTTGCAGTGTCCCGGGGTCATGTGATCACCTTTTGCGACTTTCTGACAAGCAAAGGTAATGGGCAAACTAGATTTGCTTAACAATTGCAGTGATTCACTTAACAACTACGGTGAGAAAGGTCATAAAATGGGGCAAAAGTCACTTAGCAACTGTCTTGTTTAGCAGCAGAAGCGTTGGGCTCAATTTTATTCCTCTATTTAGCCAGAGAATCAACATTATCCTCAGTATTATCAAGATGCATTTAGGAACCATCTATAGATCTTCCTGCATAAGCAGGACCAGTGGCTTAGTGCAGTGTGTCCACTGCTTAGTGCAGTGAAATCATGATGAATTCCTGACTGGCCAATCTCATTATCAAAGCTTATTAGGCATCAGGGTGTCTTGTTCACTTGGAATCCCTAACTTGTTCTGGCCATAAAAAAATAAGTACTAAAAATTGGCTGGATGGAACATCTGGTCAGTTAACTGAAATTTCTATAGACCATAGTCACTCAACCTCACCATCTCTAATTCTAGCCTATTAGAATAGCATAGCTTGGTTGATAAAACCTGGAGAGATGACTCCCACTCAAACCCCTTGTACTGGATTACGATCACCATAGTTTGTTGTCAGGAAATGAAATGAGGTGAGAAATCTGTGGGGTCAACATGGGACTTAGAAGCATTCTTGAAAATAAAATTGAAGGTACAGGATTCAGCTTGTCCTTTTTTTTAGAAAAAGAAAATCTTAGAGAGTTTGACAAGTTCTGTAGGAAACATCTGTAAGCATGGTGTTACCTATCTCAAATCAAATCAAATTTTATTCATCACATACACAGTCATACATGGTACAAAATGCAGTGAAATGTGTATGTGACTGCTCGCGACCATAGGTAGTAGGGCAAGAGAATAAGAATAAATTAGGGCATGATTTAAAGAGGTAGATTATGGGAATACTGTTTAGTCCTGGGTTATTATGGTTTGTGGTTTAGGGTCCGTATTGCCTGTGGGAAGTAGCTTATCCTTAGTCTCTCTGTGTTAGCTTTCAGGGAGTGGAGGCGCTTTCCTGACCACATCATGGTGAACAGTCTGTTGTTGTGGTGGCTGGGGTCTTTCATTATTTTCCTGGTTGTAGTTTGACATTGTCTGTTGTAGATGGAGTTCAGGGAGCTTGGTGTGCATGATGTGCTCTGCTATGCACACCGCCCTGTCTTTATCTAGCTGTCTGTCGGTCTGTCTATCTAATCTATCTTATCATCTATCATCTTTTATTTACCCACCCTAAATGTTTTCTGCCAGATAGAAAAACATCCTTATTTTGAGAAAACCCTAACAGATTTGTATCTTTTTCTTCATTGCTGACTTAGAATCCTCAAAAATATGCATTTGTTTCATTTAACAAGTGGTATATGGATGCCTATACATGCCCTGAATCACATTTTGCTCTTCAAATTTGGATTTTTACAGATTTCTGCAATACATAACTGATAAATCCTATCAAACCTAAAAGCACAGATGCCTTCTATAGCCAGGATGTTTTTCTAATCTGTTATTTGCCTATTGGATAGAAGAAAAGCACAGAGTGCTAGATATTGAACAGCTTATATAAAACTTCCACTATACTGTAAGCGTCTATGGAGATTCTCAGTTATCCTTGTCATGATTGTCCCAAAGCTGCTTTTTCAAGAGGCAACTGGACTTTTTTGTTTGTTTTTGAAGATGTTTCACTTCTCACCCAGGATGTTTCTTTAACTCTGACTGGATGGTGGGGAATGGAAGGACTTATATTCCTTGCAGACAGAAAGAATGCAAATGACCAGCTGTCTGCAAGGAATATAAATTCTTCCATTTCCCATCATCCAGTTAGAGATGAAGAAACTTCTTGGATGAGAAGTGAAATATCTTCAAAGAAAAACAAAAAAGTCCATTTGCCTTTTGAAAAATTCCACTAAGCAAAATCATTTGACCTTGATTTCATCTTTTGAAACCAGTGGAACTTTGTTAGATCTATAAACACACTTCTAGTTGCAAAATATTAGAAGTTTCCAACTTTTATCATTTAAATTAAAGTCTGTGACCTTCTCAGTGACTCTTTGAATGAAACAGAGGCTTGTGGTTTAATTAAATTGAAAATGGCAAACTCTTCTATATATAGTCTCTAGATTATAGATCACTATGTTAAAAGGGCAAATCAGGAGAAAGACAGAGACAGAAGAGATTCTAAATGTTTCCTGAAATTCATTTTTTTCCTTCACTAAGCTATGGACAAAATAGTTTTACATACATTTCTTGCATAACTTGAAGGAAAAAGCCAAGCACAGCTATAATTAAGAGTTTACAAGATGCTTGATCATCTTATTTTTGCATTCTTGAGAAGATGGCAAGACAAACAGATAAATACAGTACCTTAATAGGGATTTTTAGTAGGTGGACATTGCATTTAGTTTGATGGAGCTGCAATATTCATATAATTGATTAGTTGCCCTCAGTGCACTGGTTCACTGGAAGTTATGTGCTGGAGTATTGGATGGCTAACCAAGATAGGAAAGACTTGGTTTCTAATACCTACTTTGTTTCTGAGGCCAGAACAGGACTGATAAACATCTAGTGCTGGATTATAGATTCCAGATCCCTCACTACTGGCCCTTTACAAGGGCACATAGAAATCTGACTTAAAATTTCTGTAGGTCACATGTTACTTGCCCCTGACAGGGAACAATGCTCATTGTTATCTTATCTCACAGCTTATCTTGCTGTGAAACAGGAAGGAGAAATCTCAGGTCTGTTGGCTGGATGTGGTCAAAACAGTGAAGACAGCAATCATAAGGTGATAAAAAGGTGCTCAATGCTCTGTTTCTTCTGTGCAATACACATGAAAATGGGTAAAGCTTATGTCACCCCACTCTGGCCATCTTGATATTATGACCATCCCCATAGACACTTCTGAGAAACCTATACTATACAGTGCAATACATTTACAGACATTTCTAAATTTCTGTTTTCATTTTGTCATTATGGGAGTACTGAGTGTAGATTAATGGGGGGGGGGGAATAATTTCAACAACTATAGGATCAGGCTGCAGGATAACAAAATTGGCAAAAGTGAAAGGGGTTTGAATACTTTCTGCATGCATTGTATATTTCAGATTAGAAAAATATGTGTTATTGTTTTTGAATTGTCTCAAAAAACCCAAAACCTCATGCCTTGTCAACTAGTGGAGAAGGAATTTTCATTTGGAATGCTTTGTTATCTATGGCCTTTAAATCCTCTCCCACTGTTTTCTTGTCAGTCTTAACTCAAAGCCTGATTTTTTGCTTAAACAGGACGAATATTCTTTATTTTCTGATTTTCATATTCTTAGTATTTTTAGTACTTTTTCCTATCATTGGGAAATCTAAATGGAAGAAACTCAGTAAAGCATCTGGTGTTCCAGTCCACTATCAGCAGGGCCTCAATAATTGTGGTAACTACTTATGAACAAGTGAATGATAACAAGCAAAATAAATATTTCACTGTCTTGAGTGTCAACTTAACTTTATAGTTAAGAGATTTGTTTGGGTTTGGTTTGGTATACTGTGTGATCCCTGCCTATAGGTTTATAAACCATAATAATTGAAAGCACAAACTTGGTCAATAATTGGTTAATACTTCCGGTTATTGGATGTGGCATTTACAAACTGCTAACTGCTCCAGAGATTAGTTGTGCTAAATGAGAATATTAAGGTTCATTTAGATATGTTCAGAAATATCATTTTGAAAAATAAAATAAAATAAAAGGGGAGAGTGAGACAGAAAGACAGGTGTCTTGCCTGCCGCCTTGAAAGAGGCGGTGGTGAGACCTCTTCTCAAGAAGCCCACCCTGGATCCGGCCTCGTT
>JAEANM010023315.1:0-11396 GCA_017656035.1 Myanophis thanlyinensis
TGTATTCTGGCCCGGCCCTTCTGTCAAATTTTAGAAACCATTGTGGCCCGCGAGTCAAAAAGTTTGCCCACCCCTGCCCTAGAGTGTGCTATCTGTTATATTTTAAGCCCTGAAAGACTGCAATAGAAACTGATTCATCTTACTGAAGAGAGGAGCGTAGCAAATTCTACTTAGTCCATAGCTCAAGAGATCTCAAAACAAAATCTACAAATATTCTCAGTCCCACTTATGCATAAGTAGTGTGCCTGGAACAAAACTTGGAATATGTTT
Organism: Myanophis thanlyinensis; assembly: GCA_017656035.1. Lineage (NCBI taxonomy): Eukaryota > Metazoa > Chordata > Lepidosauria > Squamata > Homalopsidae > Myanophis > Myanophis thanlyinensis. Next base: position 271 of record JAEANM010023315.1, read on the forward strand.
GTTGGCTTTGTCTTCAATGGAATTGTTATTTCTGCTCTGTTTGCATATATAGCATTAAAATAGTTTCTATAACTGTACAGTGTATATAGATTGGCTTTGTACATTCTAGAAAATCCTCTATCTTTGTATATATCAGAAGAGAGTGAACATTTCTAGGTCTCTTATTGTTTAAAGACTACAAGGCAGGAGAGTTGAGGTGTAGCCATCAAGTGCAACACAAAGCAAGGCTATAATTATAAGGCAAATCTCAGAATAATGAAAGACAAAGCAGCTGTTAGGATTCAATGTTCTTTTTGAGATCCTTCAAGGTAGAATTCATTATCATTCTGAAATCCCCCTAGACTGAACTCCTTAATATCTTTTCAGTTTTTTAATATAGTATATTTAGGTGCTCAGACCTCATTATTTTATTTTTAGACTGATATGAGATAAATTCCATCCTTCAGCAATTTTTATAAAGTGCTACTAAATTCCAAATATGGGCTGCATTCTAAAAAATAAATACATTACTGCATAGCAAAAGCAGAGGAAGAATAGAACCAGACACAATGTCCAAATTTCATTTTCCAACTCATAAAAACTATTTTTTTCCAGAACAATGAATGTCTTTTCTCTTACTACTAGTACTGTAGCAAAGATGGAAGGGAAATTGGATTTGTTTTTTCCTTAAAACTTCTATTTGTACCATGTCATTCAATAGCATAATCTAAATTATGACAAACTAATCACCTCAATTAACCTTGAAGAATATACCCAATAGCAAAGAATTTTAGGAGCTATCGTCCAAAATTTCTGGAAAGCATTTGCTTTCAGTAAGGAAGATAATGGAATTGAAATACTGATAGAATATTTTGGGCACTGTGGTGGCTGGATGGACGAAGACAGAATGACTTACTATTATGGTAAGAGGAATACTTTTCAGGAATGACAAACGGAACAACTATATGCAACACATAGCTGGGGGAGGGAAAAATAAATGCATCTGCCTATTATTTCATACCAACTGCTATGTTTCCAACACAGAAAACAATTCACCCACCCCTAATTAAATACAAATGATTGAATCCAGGTTTAGGCATATTTAGAATGCATTTCTTGCAACTAATGAATCTGCTTGAATATACACTAGTAGATAACTAGCAGAAGAAGTTAACTAACTTGCTTCATTGATTATAAAAACACTATTTTAGGTTTGATGAGAAGCAGTTATCTTAACAAACATTCATAAAATACTAGTCTTGGCAGCAATGTTTCAAAACATTGTCAGAGCCATTTTTAAACATTTTCCAGAAGAAATTTCTGTTTCTACTCAGCCAAATGCCTGTCTATCCCCACCTGCTGTGGACTTGAGTTAACAAGTTGAGAAGTAACCATGGGACACTTGCAATCTGTTTCCTGTAGTTGCCACAGCAGCAAAATGTTAGAAAAGGTCATTCTCCCTTTGATCTGAGTAAGCCTAGATGATTATGTTGGCAGCATTTCTTTCTATTATTGTAAAAAACGCAAAGATTCATTGTAACTTAAAGATCAACACATTTATTACAGCATACATTTTTCAAGGCTCCAGTTCGCTTTGTAATATGTTATGCTGAAGAAGACAATGTGGGGGAAGGAATTTTTAAGAAGGTTATGACAAAGTATAAATTGATTACTTGGCATTTGTTGAAGAATGTTATGCTGGTTTGTCTGATAGACGCAACTCTTCTATAAATAAAAACCTAATGGCCTACAGAAGTTATGTTGATTAGCACAAGAAAACACCATTATATTTTTTTGGTTGAACTTTTGGAATATTAATTAAGGACTAAGACAAATATGTTACTACTCAGTACAAGATATAAGCAACAAAAAAGTCTACTCTAAATAGTGATGTAAAACATCAAATAGCCATGAAGAAGTTGGTTTTGAAGCTTCAGTGCCACAAAACTTTGATAGAGTTGATCAATATGGAATTTGCAATGAAGGGCACCAACAAAACAGAACCCAAATAGCACTAGCTCTGCTATTATGTTATCTTTTCTTTCTTCCAACATCCTTAACATAACAAAGTCATTCACATGCTCAAGGCTATTAACAACTTGTTAATAGACCAGAGTGGCAGTTTGTTGATTTAACCTTATGAGTTACATATGCTGGCATGATTTTCTCTCCATTGTTTTACCTTCCAAATAATTCCTCCTTCCCAAACACAGTAGAGCTAAAAGAGCCTATTTCAAAGTGAGTGAAATCAGAGTACAGCCTTGGTTTTTCTCACAAATCCTCAGTTATTTCCTCACCAGTGATTTATCAATGTCCTAAATGATCCCAGTGATTAAACATGAGTCCAATTGTTTTAAGAAAAGGTTTGAAATTTAGAATGCCAATAGTTAAACTCTAATTTGGTTCTTTCTTCAAAGTCTTCTTAATGCCCCAAATCCTATAATGGATTTTCCTCCATTTGTCCTCATAAGGAATGGATCCCAAACTCAATTCATCACTTGATAGTAGCAGGCATATAATTTCCTCCAGTTTAACAATCAAGGACACTTATTCGAATCAATCCTTTAATTAGTTTGGGTTTTGTTTTATTTTTGTGAGGGGGTTAGAACTCAGCCTTTTCTAGCCTGCTGCCTTAACCACTATTCTAATCAGGCTCCCTTACATAATTTAATTACATTTTGATGCATTTTTTCAATTTTTTTTCAGAGTGAAATCATAGATTACAGATATAGTACTGTGTATGTTTTTTAATTATTTTTTCCAGAGCAGAAGTAATTTGTAGCTCTAAGACCACGTGGAATTTGTTGACTTTAATTTGAAACCCTTTCTTCAAAAAATTGGTACTGATAAGTATATGCAAATTTATAGCAGGAGGGTAGGAAGGAGAGAAAAAAGAAATTTTGCTTTCCCTAGCAGTTGCCAAGGTGCAGGTTTGTTTTTTTCTATTTGGAATCTGTTGGAATCACATTGAAGTTGGCACTGTGTGATGTGGTGGCCAGAGAATGTGGAGCTCTAAAGACACCAAATTTTTTATGTGATGTTTGTTTGTTAGAATTTGTCAAACAAAAACAAGAATAAAAGAATAAAAATACAATGACAGGGATGATAGGCACATTAGTGCACTTATGCACGCTCCCTTGAAATTGAAATTGAATTGAATATTGCTTTGTGCCAGCATTTTTGATATCATTTCACTTACTCTGTACACTTCTGTAAAGGATACAGGTATATTCAATGTGATGAAAGTTTAATACATGAATTTATACATACAAATATTTAATTCCAGCATATAACAAAGATAGTCCTCTAAATTAAATGCTTTTTCCTGCAAAGTGGATCTCTTAACGTCTTTCTGTTATTCTTGGCTCACTGAGATAAAAACAAGAAAAATTAAGGAATCCAGGCAGAAAGACTCTAATAGTATTAGCCTTTTCCTTCTATTGGTCATAGCCCTAATATGGTGAGATATATTTGGTGCACCTTGATAGCAAGAGTTTTGGGAAACCTGGGCAGTGACATACAGTATAGAAATATAGATGGCAAGAAGTCTCTAGGTGCTGTAAGTCTTTGTATGATAAAAATAAAATTGATTTGTTGTGATGTCATGTCATAAGACTGTACTGGTAAATACATCTTGCCTTTTAAAAATTTCCAGGCAAGAGTTGTGCTTGAAAATAGTAAATGATTAATGGAAAGAAAACACAGTCAATGCACTTGGAACTGACTGTTATGAATGAGACTAAAGAAGAAAACATACTTTTATTATTCATGGACAAATTGCAAAGACAACTTGATAATATAAAGATGCATGAACTTGGAAGCACTGCTTATCTTAGACCATAACCTTTACTGTCGTGCCAATTTCTCTCCAAATAGAAGTCTACTAAAAGAAGATAAAAAGCATAATCCTACAGTGACATAGAGATCTTTGCTGGGATTTTAACATTTGTAAAATACATAATAATTACAGAAGCAATTGCTGACAATGCTTTCTTACTCTTAGTCCACAGCAGCAGTCCCCAGAATGATAAAAACATTTTCAAATAGACTGAGATTCAATCCTATAGCCAATTCAAGCAGTTATTTTCACATATGGACCACTGTATTATCACATTTCCAGTGTCTTGAAACTACCATTATATATTTGCCTCATTGAACATCTACTGAAGCAAATCCTCTACCAACCATTGATGAGTGGCAAAACTTGGGTTGCTGAATGAAATTTCTCATTCCAAATTCTGCAAAGTTTAAATGTAAGTATAAATCAGTTTTGTATCAAAGGAGTACCTTTGAAAAAAACATATAGAGCAGGTTTGGTGGAATGGATGGTAATAAACAGAAGATACATGACAAATAGATGACAGATTAGATAGATTTGATATACCACCAAATTCCCCAAAATGCATGCCAATTATAATTATGCCAATAAAATCAATAAACAACTAATCAAAACTGAAAAAGCCATTAATAGTCCAGTGACAATGCTTCAAATAAAAAAATAGAAATTAAAAAGCTATGCAAAAAGGCTTAGTTTTTACTGTTTTTCTAAGAATTATTAAAGAGACTGCTAACTGGAACTCTGGATAGGACTATTCCATTGGGATAGGTGACAATGGAAGAACATTGTCTTCTGCTTCACTTATGGGAGGGATTATCTATACCTTTACCTAGGATAAGAAACAATGGGTTGATTTTATTTAAAAAAAATTAAATTAGGGATACATGAATGCTGAGCTGTAAAAAATATTCTGAAATCTATTGTAAACCAATTCTATGCTTGCAGGATTGGTTTCACCTGCCAGCAAACTGGTCCTAATGCTTCTGCTTAGAAGTCAAAAGCAACTCCATGTAAAATGCCCTGTAGTAGTCTAACCTAATGTGTAAGATTTTGACAGTCAAAAATAAAAGCAAAATCTAAACAGTTACATTTCCCAGATATTACTATGTGTGCTCAATTGCCATAAATACAGAGCTTTGTAGGAGAAAAAAACAGAATACAAAGGATGTTCTAGAGATGATTAACAGGACACTGAAATATCTCTCACTGCAATATTTTATTGCGCCATCCATTTATTTGGATTTATAGGGGATAGCCCAGGTTGTGTCCCATAAGCCTGTGAGAATTGCTCTTGTATGAATCCATCCTAATTTTTGTTTTCAAAAGATTGTTAATGCAACTCATAAGTGTCTGGACCATATAGGTTAAATGCAAATCCATAACTGCTATTGTATTTTCTCTTATTTATCTTTCTATCTTAAGCCTAATCTAATGAATGAATAAAGTGCCTCTTAGCAAATTCCCATTTATTCCTATTAACTTTGTCAAATATTGAAGAAACAATGGCTATTTTTGTCTGTTCTTATCATAAATGCATCAGCTCAGATTGTTCAGCTGGCTTAAATGCATGGGTTTGGTAATATAGACTTTGATGGAGTTTTTTATACCTTCCAAACGCCTGGTGTAGTTCCCCCATATTTAACTTTTCTTCTTTTCTCTTTTTAGTTTAATTACTCAGTTTCCATTCCATTACACTGGAAGTCAACACCTGTCCTTCTAAATATGAAGAATGTAGAATTGATTTCATTTAGTCTCTGTGACTAGTTCTCATTATATTGCTTCCTGAATTGACCTCTATGATTATAAAATAGTATGGAAGATCATCCTTTCTTCTGAAGGAATAATTTATCTAGAATAACTTGCTATTTGGACTGCATGATTTCCAAATGGAAAAGCCCACAAAAATAACTTATGCATTCCTTTCCTCTTTTTAATGGCCATGCTAATGTCAAAGGATTTCACTATATACATTTGGAATGATTATATGTTCAACTGAGATGAGGAAAATCATTGCTGGAGGCTAAATTCTCCTTTACTTGCTGCTGGAAAATTGTGCATTGAGAGGAAATACATGTTTTGAAAAGTTTCTCTAGTATCTAGTATTGTATACTAGTATTGTATCTAGTACAAATAATAGAACATTGAGAGATAGCTACTTTTTTGCAACATCAAAGAAAATAACATTTTGCAACAAGTTTGGGATCAGCTCTCATTAACCTCAACCTTTATGACCATTGGCAAGAGGCTGGGAAAGAAATAATCTGGAGGTCATTTGGTTGCTTAGCTATAGAAGCAATGTGGGTAGGAACAGAAAGCTAAGGGTAGGAGTTACTAGGGCACATAATTATCACAATTCTAGCCTTTAAATGCTTTTCTGACTAATTTGTTGCTGCTGACAAATGTTGCAGTTGTGGCATCAGGTGCTATTTCTGTTCATGATGCCAGCCATGATTGCATGATTGAAGCTGCATCTTGATTTTTTTTTTACAAACATCTGCATATACCCCCAGACATATACATTGTGAATGCCTCTGGCTGTAGTGCTGCTAAATTGTGCAACTTGTACAATATCTTTTTTAAAAATACAAAACTAGAACCATATCAAAATAAAGAATTATCCTGAATTTTATAAACAAAAATCTGATTAGAAATTAGACAACAAAAACAACAAGAAAATCTTGGTAAAATAACCTTAAATTAAAAATAGACTAACTAAATATACTTTGAAGAATATTGATAAAAATTATATTTGTAATTTGTATCCAGGTTTTAGGGGATTAAAATAAGAGTTGGAAACTTCTGGGATTTGTTTCTTTGGTTTGGTGACTAATTTATCACATGCAATTCATTCAAAACTGCAAATAAATTCACCTTGACACCTCACTGTTTGATTTTCAAGCTGACCACTTTCAAAGCTGATCCTGATCACTTAGGTGAAGAAGAATGAACAAAATATATGACTACAGAACAGATGGTCTTGAATTCAAAGTCTCATCAACATGGCCAATACTATGAGATCATAAAAACTGAGGCCTAAGAATAACTACATAAAACATATATTGCCCATCTATTCAATAACACTAAATAGGCTATATATTGATTCATTGCCTGATATTTCAAATTGGTACTGTTTCCAAGGATTAAATTCAAGATCGTTTTTCCTGGACAGAAAATAATCCTTTGGGTTTCTTTACATATCAATTGTACATGATACTGTAAGCTAAAAAGCTTTGATTCATGTATGGGTGTGTGTGTCATCATCAAATTTTACTTTATTTTATTTACTTTTGGCTACTCCTTTCATTGATTATTATGTAATATCTTGGTAATTATTACATTACCCAAATCAAAATGTTGACTATAGATGGAGACAAGATGGAAAGTAAAAAATGCAAAATTGCAGCAGACTTTGTTCATTCTATGCCGTTTATCTTAGTATACATGGCAATAACGAATTGTTAACATCTGACAGTTTATTTCACTGGGGTGCTAGGAAATGAATAGCAACCTTTCATATAAACAGCATTAACTCTCCTACTGTGCTACTGTTCCTGTCCTCTAAATCTATTTTGTTCTTTGTTAAATCGCAGGCTGAATAAATTTGCATAAACTATTTTTTTAAGTACGGTCTTTTTCTACTGCGTGACAAATCTGTATAATTAATTTTAATTCCATTTTTTCTAAGTTGACATTTTTTTCTTAAAAGAAAGAAATGGGCATGTTTAATTAAAGAAGAAACTGCTTGGGTTTCACAACATTTCAATCACACATATAAAATTTAATAATATGCTGTCCTTTCACAGCAACACAGTGGCTTTTCAAGCAATATTTACTTTTTCCCTTTACATTTTTAAACTTTGTTTTCTCAGAGCTGGAACAGCAGCAACTGCCAAAAGTTTAGCAGAAACACAATTAACAGAGATCAGAAGCATGAAATTTACACAAATTTCAGAATGATTGCATTCATTTATTCTGTTACATCTTTCAATATGGCACACTCATTTGTTTTATCAGCCTCCATGTATTTGAATGGGTTTGAATTTATCCCTTAATTGGTTTGGTTTTGTATACATATTAAATTTTGATGCATTTTTTGAGTTTGAAATTATACTTTATATCTAGCAATTATATTTTTATATTTTAGAGGAAAAATTGGGCAACGTTATCTTAAAATCGCATGCAACTTTTCATCAAAGGGATTGGTTCAGACTAGTGATTAAACTGTCTGATCCTTCTTACTGTCTCTTGTTAGGAGGAAAAAGTCATTGCCAGAGATAAAAATAAATAAAAGGATCATTAGCAAAACACACACACATGTATGTATATGTATGTATATGTGACTGAATATATATATTCAGCCCCAAATTTAAAACTCTTAACAGTGCTAATTAACTTGAAAATTTATAAGGACTAGGGGAGATGATGATGTTGGCTAGGCTTTGGAAAGCTAAGAAGCAAAGGAAACTTTGAGTGTCAAGGTAACTTCTTAAGAAAACAAGCAAGCAAAGAAATGACTTCATAATGACACCTAGCATATCAACACATATTTAATCTAAATTGTGAAAGGATTTACAGAGATGCTCATTAAACTCTCCCAATAATTTTTGAAAATTCATTAAAACAGGTGAGGTACTAGTTGGTTGGGAGATAACACAGGAAATTCCAACAGTAAATCAAAAGTTAAACAAGAAATTGCCTGATATTCTATTCACCTTTAATAACTGGTTTAAAATACAAAGATCATCAATAACTGCAAGGCAAACATTTAATTAAGAAATTATAGTTTATGGTAGTAAATCGGTGAGGGAATCTTTCTGAATGCATTTGGGTCATCTTAGCAACTAGGAGGTATCTGTCCAGAATAACAAAGCTGCACAGAAGAAGCATTTCATTTCACTTAATTCAATTTATGGTCATAAACCAAAATAATTAGAGAAAGCAATTAAGGGGGGAAATTACTGAGAACATTATACCATTTTGATAAATCCTTTAATAAATTATAAATAGCATAGATCATAGTCATATAAACTATCTGGATCATAACAAAGAACATTATTGGAAGAAAATCATTTTGTCAAATAAATTAAGACCTACACTTTTGAATTCTGTAAATGAAAGTTCATATTAATCAAAACATTTTTATACTTTTGGTGCTCAAACAATAATATATTTTGATCTGATAAATCAATAATTAATCAAGGGAGAATTTATCAATCAGTGGCAATGCTTTCCTGCCTCCTGAAAGAAAAGAATGCTTTTCCTTTGTTATATATTTTCTGTTATTTTTTTACTAGTACAATTCTTTGCTTAGGCACTTCCTGATAAATGCTTTGCAGAATATTTTGCAAACTATTGTACAGTTGTGTTTATCATGTTTGTGTAATTACAGGTGGTCCTGCTTAACTTGTTCAGTGATCATTCAAACTTACAGTGATGCTGAATGAGTAGTACTTATGAGCAGTCCTTGGTTATCAAAGTTGTGTAATCATGATCTGGGCATTTGGAAACCAGGCCAGATTTCCAGCTATTGCAACATGTCATGACCAGATGTCCATGATTTGCAAACTTGTCTGCTGGCTTCCCACAAATCTGTGGGGAAGCCAGTAGGAAATCAGAAGTTGAAGTCACGGAAAGTCCTTGCTTAATGACAGCAACTGGGAACTGTTGCTTAGCAGCATGGCCACATAATATCACACTTTATAACTGCATCATTTAGCAATGAAAAATCTGGTCACAATTATATTGGTATGTGAGGACTTCCTATATTTTGTTCATACAGCTATTTACAGGTAGTCCTCAACTTAGAAGTGTAATTGATTCAGAATTATGGCCATATGTCAAGGTAGTAGGTAACTGACTCAATTTTATGACATTTTTTTACAATGGCATTTAAGAATTGTAAAGCAAACATGGCAATTATAAAGTGACTATGAAGTCATTAAGCAAACACCATGGGTTCTTAAGTGGACACTACAGTTGTTAAGCAACCTGTTATATGAAATGAATATTTTTTGTTGGAAACCAGACATAAATATCATTTTCTAGCAAAAGGCATCATAAATTGTGGTCATGTGACTACAGGACACTGCAAACAGCTTTAATGTGAACCAGTAGCTGAGCACCCAATGCAATCATGTGATGGGGAGGGTGGTTGGCAGTAAGTATTTGGGGGAGTTTGTTGTATCTTTGAATAGTTGCTAAGCAACTGAATATAAACAAGAACTACTTGTATATTGTAAGTACTCTAGAATTACTTTAACATAAATAAAAATATAAATGAATCAGACTGATTTTTTTCACCTTATTACTGCATAGCAGCTTAAGTTTCAAGCTGCAAATCTTTATCTAATTCTAATCAAATCTAATTCTAATTCTATAAATAGAATAAGCTAGGCAAACATTACTGAACTTTTAGGAAAAAAATTCCAGATGTCAGTAAATCATTCACTTCATGCTATTTTCTTAATAAACCTTGTTTTCACTATAATACATACACGGAGACATTCACCAACCAAGCTGTTTGCTCATCAGGGGACTTATTGGTTTCTAGGTGCTACATTTAAGAATAGCTGAAAACATGGAAGCCAGAAAAATATACACAGTAACAGAATAAGAAGGTAGATAAATATAGACTTAACTTATCTATCATGTTTGACATTTATTGTGTACTGGATGGAGACCAACAAAACATGGAATATTCCAAGAAGTGACCAAGATTTTTTTTTAAATGATCAGTAATTCTTATTTGTCAATCTAGATACTACCATGTGGTGTTTCTTCCTGAAAAATCACTATTGCTAGGTTTGCCTTTTAACAGCCCTAAGCTGGCAGAGACCAGAGGGAATAAAAAATGGTAGATGTCCCATTAGTCCCAAAGCTATATTGGAAATAAAGGGCATGAAATCCATTCCCTCTTCTTTAGTGAAACAACAAATCCTATTCTTTTTTTTTTCTTATAAATCAAAGAGGTTACAATAATTAACTACAGCAGCACCAGTCAAGTACACAGGGAGAAATCATCTCATTTTATGCTTTTCTGAGTGCTTTCATGACTCCTTTCCCTTCCCTTGGCATTAGGGATCCTATTAGTAGGCCAGGGACATGGCCAGACTGTTGACAGATGTCCATTTTAATGTTATTGCTGACAGGTCTGAGAACAGCACATCTTGCTGTTCTCTTGTCAATGCTACATCCATCCTGGGCTGTAAATGCAAGGAATGCAGAGAATATCTGCGCCCATGTAACACCTCTCCTGCGCGAGCTGCACTGGCTACCTGTGGCCTTCCGGGTGCAATTCAAGGTGTTGGTT
>JAEANM010023316.1:0-11396 GCA_017656035.1 Myanophis thanlyinensis
TTCTTTCTTTCTTATACATGATGGAATATTACTACTTTTTAAAACAGACACCCTAGAACAAAAATCCTTATACAAATTGGAACAAATAACATTATCACTAATTCAGATGGATAATCTTCCCCAAATTCATAACATCTAGGTGGACCAAATTACAACTTCTATTATTTCCTGGCTATAAAAAAGACTGGCCTATAAGGGGGGAAAAAAACAACTTCCTCAATTAAGACTTTGCAGGTGTGCAGATTGCAAATGTGCAGATTGCAGATGACAATATGCAATTCCAGGTATACCTGATTCTAGGTATCAGATGGTTTGGGAAACACACCTGTAGGGAACTTTAGAGAGCTACTTCCAGTTCATGTGGCCAGTCCCAAGTAAACTGATTCATGGCCTGACCTGATTTATATTATTATAGCTTATATTAATATAAACTAATCTGGGTGGGCATAACCCTTGGCTTCTGAAATGAAATGGTAAGTGTTCAGCTAAACACAGGGCAGTAAAGTAGAGGACTGGATCAGAACATTGCAATTCTAGAATTCCTGGAGATATCTATGGACTACGTGTGATGTATAGAAATACCATTGACGGAACAGTGCCTGCAGTGAAACTAGAATCTTTATCAAAAACAAGAATGGCAGCATGGGGAATCCATAGAAGTTGGATCACTGAGACTTGCCTTCTCCCCAAGAGTAAAAGTACTCCAGTTTCTTTCCTTTTTTTGTTGATCAACTTCCTATCAATAACATTTTCTATCCTAAGAATGATTTTGCACTAATCATTTTCAAATAGCATTCAGAGTAGTTGACATATTCATTGAAGAGGGATGTCACTGCCATGAGTTCCCTTAGTGTAATTTGCTGACTTTTGAGATTCCCACTTCAGCTGAATGGAGACAAAACACGGAAAGGATTTCTGAACCAAAGCAAACATTTGAGTCCTGCCCCTAAGCTACTCTTGCTATTTGCCACACCAAAAGTCCCTTCTTCACTTATATACTAGCTGCAGCTGCACCAGCAGAAACAAGAGGCTGTGGCAATTTCTTTCCTTTTCTTCTCATGTCAATCAACACTGGAAATTTGTGGTCAGTTACTAGAGCCCTTAAAACAAATTGTATCTCTTTTTTCTGAAGAAAAAAAACATTTATGGCCAGGACTAGTATCTGTCCCAAGTCATTTTTGTCTAGGTGAAGGGGGGGAGTGCATGCTAAAGATCTCCTTCTATCAGAAGATACAGTATTGAGGGGTCATGCAGGGGAATATCTTGATAGCTGTTCCCCCCTCCCTTTGCAATGTCCTATTCTTCCAGGCACCTTTTTTGCCACCATGCTTGCTCTCTGTGCATCCTCCCATACAATGTTATGCTAACCTTGACCCTTTTGTTCTCATAAAGAACTGTTAAGACTTGGCTATTTTCCCACATTTGGCAGGGTGATAGTTGAGGTCAGATGGATTAATTGATGATTTTCTTGGTTTCCATAGCAGTCTTGTTGTTGCTCATTGCTTTAATTTGTTGGTTGCTTGATTTTTAGTCATCCAGAGTCACATTGCAAGATGGAAAAATTCTGTCTGTCCATCTTTTCATCCATCCATCCATCCATCTCTGGTCAATGAGTTAATTTAGAAAAGATATGGAACTATGGAAAGCAACTAGAAAGCTAGTGTTACAGGTGACTTCAGTTTGAAGTCTATTATAAATCCTGAAAAACGTTTTCCAAGACAACAGGTGGCAAATGCAGTTTAATGTAAATGGAAAATTATAAACTTTGTGACAAAATCAACCAAACAATATACTTAAGGTGATGGTAGATTGCTTCAGCAAAGTCATTTCCACAAATATGTGGTGTTCCCACACAGTCTAGATATCTGTTACCTCATTTAAGGAAGTAGAGCTTGGAAAAAAAAACTCAGAAAAGGGCAATAAACAGATAAAGGTTATGGAGCTCTTTTCATCTAAAGCAGTGTTGCTCAACCTTGGTGACTTTAAGATGTTTGGACTTCAACTCCCAATTCTTCAACTTCAATTCTGGGAGTTGAAGTCCAAACGTCTTAAAGTTGCCAAGGTTAAGAAACACTGATTAAAGAAAGAATTACTTTATGATTTGTGTAATTTCAATTGTTTCATGGTATTTTACTTTTAATTATTTTTTATTTTATTATTATCTACCTTGAATAAGCAAAAAGGTAGCATAAACATCATAGCAAATGCAGTATTGGGGACCTTTTAATTCATAGAATTGAAGATAGAAAATAGAGATACTGTATATGTCTTCGTAATGCTAGAATTTGGCATTTTCTAAAGAAATTGTTCATGCTGCAAATCTTGAATTAATCTTAGAAATTCTAGTTAACCTAGAAATTATAAGTTAGTGAGAGGACACTGTGAAGAAGAAGAAACAGAACTTGTTTCCTCACTAGGCAGCATACTAATGCTCTGGTGGCTGGTCTACAGGAAGACGATTTTGTCACCTGTAGGGAAAATGTTCTTGTAACTGAATTAGCAAAAGGGCCTCCCTATTTAGCTTATTTTGTTGAGTTAGTAGATTTTGAATGATTAAGACACATTTTATCTAAAGCAGAGGGGCTAAAAATTTCCAAGTGTATGATTCGCTGTGGCGACCCCTAACGGGAACAACCAAAAGAAGAAGAAGAGCATGGAGTAACTTTCTGTTGTAACAATAAAATAAATAAATAGATAAATAAAAATAAAAGACAGGCAGAATAATATATTGAATTGGTGGTAGATCAGAGATGTCAAACTCATTGAGGGTCACATCAGTGTAGTGTTTCACTTCGGAGAGAGGGGGCTGGGTGTGTGTGGCCAGGATAGACATGGCCAGCTGAACATCACTCGGGTCGGGGACATCTGTGGTGGCCCAAATGCTCTGCCAGCAAAATGGGTCCCAAGCTCCATTTTTGGCTGTGATGGCTTCCTGCAATCCACTGCCAGAGAAAACACTATAGCCCTCCCAAACTCTGTTTTCACTGGCAGGGGGTTGCAGGAGGCAACCAAAAACAGAGCTTGAGAGCCCATTTTTACTGGCAGAGGCATGGTTCTTTCCTGTTTCCAGGGTGGCCCTATGGGCCAGATTTAAGTACCCACAGACTTTAAGTTTAACACCCCTATGATAGATTAATAGTGGGCAGTGAAACCTTGCCTGCTTTTACATATAGGATAGCAGAATTTGGCCACGTTCAGAGAAACTATTTCATACTGATCTGTTAACAGTAGTTTCGTGTAAAAAATTCCAACATTTCCCAGATATTTTATTGATGATGTTCATAGATGTCATAGCAAGGATCATTCTGTGTGACAACTAAGCAGGTCTGTTTCAGTAAAGAAAGTATGGCAATTTAATCTATGGATGAATCTCTACTAATATTAAAAATTTAGACTTGGGTAAAGACAACCTTTTGAATTTGCCTATCAAATTTGTATGAAGAGGACCTGGTGAATTATTTATTTGAATTTCTCCAGATGAAATTGGAGAATTTCTCCAACAAATTCTCAAAGGGAGTCCTGATCCTTAGCAGTGTTAGCAGGATCATTACTCTAAAAGCCCAGTGGGATAAATTCCTTCAGATATCTTCTCTTGGGATTTAATGGAGGTGTAGAAAACCGAGGAGGCTAGAGACTTTTGGTGAGAAAAGTATCCGACAGGAAACATTCATTCCCTTTGTCATCTAAGACATTGACAAAGCAAATAATAATGTTTTCTCCCACGATTTCTCCAAAATCATCTTGTCTTTTGACATAATTTCTAAAGCAAATTTCCTTCCTTTAAACTTTTGGGAAAAATTCCTCTCCAACACTATTAAAACAATGGAATGTAATTGATATTAATAATAGAAGACCATTATAATGATCAGCACCAGTTTTAATTGCAATAACAATAGCACTTAAATTTATATACCACTTTATAGTGCTTTCCAGCCCTCTCTAAGCAGTTTACAGAATCAGCATATTGCCCCAACAATCTGGGTCCTCGTTTTACCCATCTCAGAAGGATGAGAGGCTGAGTCAACCTTGAGCCTGGTGGGATATGAACTGCCAGACAGCAGAAGTACTGTATTTAACAGTAACTGCAGTACTGCACTCTAATCACTGCACCACCAAGGCTATTAATGCTATTTGCTTCCACTAGTGCACTACAATATGTTATCATATCCCTGGTTAAATGCTATGTACTTTATTTATAAACCTAGGCCAACTGGATTTTTCTGTTTATCTGCCCAAGAATAGGAAGGTTTTATGGGCTTTAGATACTATGTTGTGTACCTGACTCTATGGCTTTCAGTTGCTTTGGGAATGAGTTGCCACTTACATTTAACAGTACAAATTGCTACTGAATTTCAAAAGTTGAGCCTATGCCCCAAATTCATTAACATAATTTCCCATTTTTTGTTTTTTGCATGGTAATGATTTGATGCTGTTACAATGGTGACACTGAGAATATAGTTTTCCTTTAAATGTCTTTGATGTTTTTATATTGCCCTTGTTACTTTTTTTTAATCTAGCCACCCTATGTTTTGGAATTGGCTCCTTTTCTTTCAAATGATACACTCAAATTGTTTAAGAGCCTGATTTGCCCCAGAATGTTATATTCTGGATTTTCTCTAGATCCCCAAATCTCAGATGAAAAAGGTTCATTAGGATTATCTTTGTAACTAGAAGTACTAGCATTTGCACTACAATCTTGTATACACAAAGCAAATGCTTTATGGTTGACCTTCAAATATTCAAATATACTTGAATTCCATTCCTTCAAATGGAAGTGGTATGGTGAAATATGATAAATCATTGCTGGTTCCTTGGGAAGAAAGACCAAATAAAATAAACCATAATGTGATAATAACTCTTTAAAAAAGAGAAGTTTGTTGTTTAATTCACTGATGGCTTATCTAGGGGCTAGGTCATATTCTTAAGCCACGTTTCCAGAAGAAAACCCCCCCAAAAACTGGTTCAGGTTAAACTATGACCTCACCCTAGTAACAGGTCAATCTGAAGAAGCACCCTCATTGCCTTTCTAATGTTTTCACAAATAAAAGCTTAGTCTTTCACTCTCTGTGGTTTTAATATGTTAGATGTCATCATTTGTATGCAGTGTCCTGCTTGTTATGTTCTTTCTCTTTCTGTCTCTCTTTTTCAAAGGAAATGTTTTTTGGATGTTAGCCAAGGAGTCTGGGTCCCTTGTTAGTTCAACAATTACTTTTTCACCACAATATATCTGAATCTGAGCCAAGATGTGGACTGATACTGAATACTATATCAACCAACATTAAAAAAAAAATATTCTGCTAGCCTCCATCATATTCTGGGAGATATTCCTATGCCAGGGGGCACCAGTGAAAAAGAATAAAGGAATCTGTTGCTCCAAATCCATCAAATCATACGGTTGTAAACTTGGAAAGGTTCTTAAGGATCATCTACTCCAACCCTCTGCAATACATAGCATAATCATTAAACCATCCAAAAATGGAAAACCCTTAACCTCTATATGTTAGAGTATTTTACTGTTATATAAATCAGAGCTTCATGCTCTTTTCCTTATACTTAAATGAAGTCCTGGTATCTACATTTTATAGCTTTTATTTTGTGTTGCAATTTCTGTGGTTGTTGACAATAACGACTGACCATGAATGAAGGTGAATATACATGTCCCAGGATAATGTTATAGGTTCCAATCTGGGTCAGTCAATAGGACCAGAGGTTAAGTGTTCCAAGCTTTCAGATTCATGCTGGAGCCTATTTTCAGGGAAGTTCTCTCTAGCAGTGTGTGTGCTTTGGGGTAATCCGTGTGTGATGTTTATACTGTGCCTGTTGTATGTGGCTTTTTAGATGTTGATTGGGATGTTGATGTTTGTGTCAAGCTAAAAAGGAGACTTTTGTGCTGAAAATGTATTAGTTGTGTGGAACCCTGACAATCTGAACTATTAAGTTATTGGCTGTTGTTTCCTTGTACTGCCAAGCTCTCACCTCTAAGTGAGAGTGACCATCTTCTCTTTAGCTTTCCTTTATGTACTTGACCACACTTATCATGTGGTCAAGTGTACTTCCCTAATTCTTATTTTCTTCAGACTAGCATTCCAAGTTCTATCAAGGTATCCTGAGAAGGCATGCTCTCAAATTGCTGTCATCTTTGCTACCCTCTTCTTCATCCTCTCCAACTTGTCAATATCCTGATTGAAATGGAATCCCCAGAACTATGCACAGTGATCCAGGTATAATCTCACCAGAAGAATCATTCATCACTGAGTAGAGATGAATAATAACATCATGTCTTTGATATCATGCTACTACTAATGAACTACAGAATTGCATTAGCCCTTCTAAAAACCAGTTTATATTGTCATGTTCCATTTATTATCAGTGACTACCAACACATCCTCCCCAAATGCAAAGTTTTCAAGTTTTGTAAATCCCCTTTCTGTACATGTATCCTACTCTGTTTCTCCAGAAATATAATACTTGTACAACTTGTTTCTCTCAGTCCCATCTTCCAAACTGTACATATTAGGCTATAGTCTTATTCTGCCATTTTGGATGTTGAGCAAACTTCTCAGTTTTGAGGTATCCATAAATTTGATATCAATATCATCATGTAAACCAAGAAAAATGTTGAAAAATATTGATCCTAAAACTGCTGTCTGAGGAACCCAGGTAGTTACCCAGCTCCCAAACTCAGTATAGAACTGAACTTAATGGTGGTTAGCCAGCCAGTTGTGAACTGTCCAGTTGAACCCTCCAGCCATCCTTAAATAGTTTGTTAATGAAAATGTCATATGGAATCATGTCAAAAGCTTTGCTGAAATCAAGGTAGATTATATCCACAGCATTTCCTTGTCCACTGTACCTGTTTGAACTCTATCTTTCAGACTTACAGAGGCAGCCACTTGTCCATGCTTGTTTCTAAGTCCCTTTGCCAACCATTTCCCTTTGTTTCTCATATTGCAACACTGGAACAATATCCCTGAGACCAGTTTTACATTCTCCTAACTCTCCTTTTTTGAAAATTAAGGTAAAATAAATGGTTTCTTTCATTTTATACTCAAGAGAAAGATTAGCCAAAGGACCACTTTGGAAGCACAGAAAAAAGTGAAGCCCTAAAGCCAAATCTCCATACTCTAGGTCCAGCACTGTAATCTGTACTGAGTTTGCCAGATTTTAGCATTGGAACTGATGATTCTGAGTTTAAATCCTTTTCTCATGGACTTCTGTTGGTGAGAATTACATAATTGAGGAATCCGATTTAAGATAAGAGGAAAATTTCATTAGCTTCTTCAGTCTACACAGCATCCTCTGCTTAGTTTTTCTCTTTAATGGACAGATATACTCATGTTCTTCATACAAATTATTAGTATGCATGGATGGGATTATAGATGCCCAATGTACATACAGATGCTTGGTTAAGAAGCAACATTGCAAATCCCCTCTAATGTAACTTGGCATCTCAAAGTGCCACTCCAAGTAGAGGTTCTTTGGAGTTTAAAAGAAATGCCAGGCATTTACTGCAATGTAAAATCAAGCATAAAGCCTCATCTGTGTTAATCTGGAAGTCCCATATAGAACCCTTTGATTCTTGTTCCTGCTTCTTGAACACATTCACCATAAGTATTGCAGTACAGAGCTGGGGTATAACCATTTCTTCTTTCCTGACTGCAGAATCTGCATCGAGCAAGAGGGTCTGGAATGATAATCTTTTTTAAGTTACTTTATTTCTTTCTACAATTTTATAATCAAGAAGCATTCAGTTATAACCATAAGCAAAGACGTTCCTTCCCCAAAGCAGTTTACGGTGAAAATGTTAACAAGATAGCATGGGAAGGTTAGTAACATTAGAGAAGAACACTTATACTTGGGCCCAATCAAGCAGAAAAATGCATATGCTAAGTAACCATGCAGTACAGCAATTGTCCCCACTATTAATTTGCAAGCTCTTTATTTCCTTTAGTGAAATTTTTTTATTATTATTTTTATGGGGGAGAGATTAACTGGAAAAAAAATCTTTTAAGAAGAAAAGCAAAAAACTTGGAAGTGAAGAACAAACAAAACACCGTGTTCTTTGTTTCTTTCCAGTGCATGCAATTTTTTTTTGCTTGATTTACCCAATGGTATTATTGCTTTAATTTCAGAAATGAGATTCCTCTTGACAAGTGACAAGCTAGCGAGCTTAGGAGAGCTAGCTCTTCTCCCCTCTGTTCTCCCCCTCTTCTGCAGACATGTAATTAATGGAAGCCATTAAAGATACTTGATTCTGATTTTTATATATGACGACTAAGTAACCTATTATTGCTCGTCCCGGTCAGAGATTAATGGGAATTTGTTAAAGGATAAAAGAATTATTAAACAAGTTGCAGAATATGTATGACCTGCAATACACTATGTGATAGTGTGAATAATATGGAAATGGAGCTGTTTATTTCCTTGACTAATGAACAGTGTTAAATCCACTAGAAGTGAGGTGTCAAACTGAAGGAGCCAGATGGGTGATCCCCCACCCTCCTCTCTGCACCAGCTTCCAAATATAATTTTTAATAGAAAGAAATGTCGGGATCTCATTCCACCAATGGGGGAATTGCTTTCACTTGGGTGGTCTTAGTGGATGATTAATAAGGAATTTCAAGTTTCAAGCAGTTTAAATCATTGTCAGGTTTCAGCAATAACTTGTTAGCAAGCAAAGAGAAAAAAAATTAATAGGGGATCAAGTTGGAGAATATATGGCAGATTGGAAGACTTGCTTCCTGCGGTGAAAGTATTGTCCCATGTTCAGCAATAAAGTCACTCCTATAAATGTGCAACAAAGTACAAATCCTCATGTGTGAGAATTTGTAGGGCAAAAGAAATAAATTAAAAATAAAAGCCATAAAAGATTTCTAATTTGATTAGAATCACATGGCAATTTGCACAGGTCTACAGTTTCTGTAATGTAACTTTTTTTTCAAACATAATTATCATTATTTTTATGCAGAATTTATGCATCTTTTATTAAAAAACTAAACTGGAATTTCCTTGATCTTCTCCCTCCTAGTTAGTTGAACTAGTGCCCAAGATTCCTTCTCAGTGGGATGTGTGGTAGAATTTTGTTATGTCCCAGATCACTTTGTGAGGTAGTGAGACTAGACTAGACTAGACTAGACTAGACTAGACTAGACTAGACTAGACTAGACTAGAACAGAACAGAATTCTTTATTGGCCAATTAAGTGATTAGGCACAGAAGGAATTTGTCTCGGATGCATAAGTTCTCAGTGTACATATAAGTAACAAGTGATAAATCATCACAATCATACAATCATCATAAATCATAAGATACAAACTAAGTAATAGTCATAAGGATACTAAATAAGCAAACAACATAAATCATAACAGGATACTAAATAAAGGCAATCAACATAAATCATGAGATATAAACAACAAAGTTATAGTTACAAGAAGTTAAGGAAATAGGCAATAGGAAAGATGAAAAGATGACAAGGATAATAAGTAATACAGTTCTACTAAGTGGTTTGATGTCTATTTACTATTATGGGTGTACTAAATACATCCATGTACTAGTATTTGTTCTTCTTACAGCCAATATTTCTCTTGCTTACAGATATGCCATATCTTATATGTTTCCTGGCCTATTACCATAAAATGAAACTGATTGCCCAGCCTCACTTAAAATAAAGAAATAAATATCTGTGCTTTTAAAAATGTATTAAGTCACACTATCTTCTGCTAGACAATGGGCTGTAACCAATCATTGATTTTATTGAACAAAAGTGTGATTATGTGTGTGTGTGTGTGTAATTAAAGAAATAATAAAATAATAATGGCCACAAGCTTCCACTTGAATATAGTTCATTTTATTTAAACAAAAGAAGATAGCAGTAAGTAACATTGGCCACAAGTGGTGCTGTGGTGCCAAGGTCCAGTTGTTAAAATTGTCAGTACTGTTCTTTCCATCATCTGTTTCAGTCTAGGAGACATTTGGGATATGATGGTTCTATTTTGTAAACCACCTTCCTAGGTAGCCCCCATGCCTTCAAGCAGGGGATGATGAAAAGTACAAGTAGGGAAAGAAGGAATTGTTGAATATAACTTCCCTTTTTTGTAAACTAATGGAATCCTTTTTTAAATATCCCAAAGGTGTTTTTTTTTTTCAAGAGACAACTGGACTTTCTGGTTTTTCTTTGAAGACATTTCTCTTCTCAGCCAAGAAGCTTCTTCAGCTCTGACTGGATGGTGGGGAATGGAAGGATTGGAAGGGTGAAGGCTGAAGAAGCTTCTTGGATAAGAAGCTAAATGTCTTCAAAGAAAAACCAGAAAGCACCTTTGAGATGACCATAACCTCTATGGTTGAAAATCTCCATTGACTCTTCTTTAAATAAAAATAATTTTCTATTACTGTGGGGTTAACCAGGGTAGGCTTCAGATAAAAGAGGCCAATAAAGCCTGGCATTTATTCTGATACAAGGCATCTTACTAGGAAGAACACTTATAAAAATAAGAATTAATTGGACTATCTTAGAAGGAGTATATGTATGCAGGGCAGGCTTAAGGGCCACATAAGCATATCATAATTAAAACAAAAGAAACAATTCAAAATTATCATTGCCTTCCATAATTCTGTAGGCTTGGTAGCAGGGATGAGAAAGACAGCATGACATTCTGAGAAAGAAGGTGAGAGGGAGAGAGAATAGCAAAATATTTGCAAAATGGAAGCAGAAAGAATACTGTATGTTGATTATTTCTTTCTTATAATTATACAAGCTGACAAGAATATTTTTAAAGCCTAGATCTTTTGGGTAGCTACATATGTTTTCTCAGTGGGCTTGGGCATTATAGGATGTGTCTACTTAGATAAATACTACTATTTATAATTAGAGTCAGAATTTGTATAACAAATTTGCATATGAAGTGAAGATGATAATCCAGTGAAGAGGGTCAAAATGGAAAGTAGGACAGTGGAATAATGGAAAATGGAAAGTAGGACAGTATGATAGTAGAGCTGGCTGAAAAATACCGACCCTTAAAGGTGTCTTCATGAGGCGTGCAATTGAAAAATTTTGCACATTTCTGTTGTGTCCTTACATGATCCTATTCCTTATATTGTACAAGAACTGGAATACACAAAGTAGCTGAAAGCCAGCATGGGATAGTGATTAAGGTGTTGGACCTGGAAAGAGAGATTGAAATCCAAGTAGGCCCTCAACAAAAGAAATTCATTGAACAACTTTGGACAAATCCCTCTCTCTCAACCTAACCTACCACACAAGATTGTTGCTGCTGATATATATAAAAAGGAGAACTAACAAATAGATTTTCTTTGCATATACCACTTGCTGTCCAGTATAGTCCCTATCCTATATTCTAATGGCTTTCATTTTTTCACCTTCTTTCTTTCTTTCTTTCT
>JAEANM010023317.1:0-11395 GCA_017656035.1 Myanophis thanlyinensis
CATGTAAGTTTGAGAATATCTTCGCAATGTTTCGGTGAGGTCCCACTCGCCATCTTCAGGCTGGTGCCTTCTGCTTCATGCCAGTGCAAAAAGTGTGTGACTGGAGCTGCTGTGTCTCTATAAATATTTGCTAACGTTTATGAAGATAAATTTAAAGGTGTAAGAAGTTTATCTCCTACTTGTAGTGTAACAGAAATTTCATTTTGCCCTAGATCATTAATATGTATTTCAACTTACTATTTAACTTCTCCTAAGCTACGTAGTCAGTGATTATTTCTTCAGAGTCAAGCCATATGGCTAAAAATAGTGAGCAAAACTCTTCCCGGCCAGACTATTTATATTAGCTCATTAAGAGGCTGTCACTTTTTGTTATCTTCTCACACTCTAAAATAAGGAATAAAACTGTATACTACCCAATCTGATAAAAGTGTGCCAAGAACTGGCCTTGAAAGAAGAAATTAATTGGTATTTCAAAAGCTAATAAGGATGGTGTAATGAAGCAAAAGATGAAAATACTTATGAGACTGAGAAGGGAGGCAGTCTACAAATTTGAGATATGGTAATGCAGTTTTCAGCTTTTTTAAAGATCTTGAAATTCTCTGCTCCTCATTTGTTAATACCTCAAAAACAAATTTCCTTGACACTTCATTTCAGGGTAAAAGTAAGGGAAAGAAATGGGTTATATTCTAAAGGTTCTAATAAACAGGTGGTGTTCCAGGTAAGCAGATAGTGTTTGTTTTCTTTTACATTATTAGGATAGCATTAATAGTTGACCAAATGTGTGACAAAAATATTCTGTTGTGGGTAGGAAAGTCAAAGTAGTTGTATGAGTACCCAGGGCAATATGGTGAAAACTTCTGATGCACTGAAATAATTTTAAAACAATGGAGATGGGTACTTTTTAATTTTCAAAATTTTATATTTCTTTCACTATTGGAGTATTTGGATAATCCAGTAAATTATGAATCCCATGCCATTTTTTCCTTTTGATTTTGTTCTTGAAAATACACCAATTAATAAGGACAAAAGAGTGGGTTGCACTTCCAATCTGAATTAGATTTATTGAAAAATCTAATTTCTGATGGAGTTTTTGTTAGAAGATGGAAGAAGGAGCTAATAGTTAATAATACATAATAGGAAAAGTCATTAGTTATGTTGAAAAAAATTCTTGGAATACACAAGAGACATATAAAAGATGTCAAGTACTCAAGTGTTAGATTAAAAGCAACAAAATGAAATGGGGATTCTCTATTGTGTGGAGACCTTACACAGATTGGAGACACTTCTTGATTTTAGAAACCAGATATCAGGATGATGAGGGAAATGAGAACAGAGATGGAGATGGAGTTGGGGAGGCACAGAGGTTAGACCACAGATTAGAGTTGATAGCAAAATGAAGTGAAAAGAGGTATTCTACATTGATCTTAAGTGTACCTATTTTAAATAATTTAATATAAATTAATTTGACTTTTTAAATTTAGAGTTTTCAGTACTTTCTCAGAAAATTCACCAAAAATGCTTGTATTCTGAGATTTAAAATCATCGTCAGGAAGACCTGCATGTAGCAAATACACATCTTACACTTCATGTACAATGTGTGTGACAGAAATGAACTTTTCTTTGGTTGAAAGCTGTACTTGATGTAATGTGTCTGGTTCCTAATGTATCATACTCTAATTGAAATTTTACATTTTCATATAATGGAAAAGAATTTCCATATATGTTTGTTCCAAAATTTTATTAATTTTACAGGATTAATAGTGGCAACATTGACATTCTGAATCATAAATCATGCCACAAAACATTAGCACTTATTTTGAGGCAGCTTCCTTGGTCTTGAAACACATTATCTGCAAATAATAAAAAGGAAGAAAATTAATCCTCCAACGGTCAGACGTTACTGTTTACTGCTTCCTCTTTCAGAACTATGTGAGATGTGAGTTCATTGGTATACAATAAACTTCTCCAGTCTAGGCTTTTCCAAATGGATTGGGAATGCTGGTCGACCATTTCCCCCTAGCATGTGGGGAATTTTGGGAGTCAGAGTCCAAACATCTGGATGACATCAGGTTGAAAAAGCTACTGCAGACCAATTACATGGTAGAACAAGCCATTTGAAGCTACCTGTAATGAATTAAAAAAAACCCTGAAGAAAGACTGTGACAAATAGAAGTCTGAATTTTCATTTTTCATGTCTGTTTGTAACACCTGTCACCTTTGTTTCTCAGGGCACAGTTTAAAAGGGAGGTTATTTAGTAGTAGGGGATTTCAATAAACATTGTGCAATATGGTAGAAGCAGGAGTGATTTATTGGTAATTTGTCACTTAATTTCTGGGAACTGGAGACCCCAGAGCATTACAGCTGCTGAATCATGCTAGTGATTTAATTGTCTGTTATTTAAAGAACATTATGTTTAAAGAACATTAAAGTGAACTGTCTTCTTCAGTTGGTAATGATGCAGATATAAAAAGCAAATGCAAGAACAGCCAACTAATACAGCATTTATTTTGCTTCTGATGTGTTATCAGCAATAACTGATAAAATATAATTATAAACAAAATTACTGTTTAATGAATGGAGATTTTGAATGTTTCCAAGGAAAGGAACTGATAAACTGGCTAGAGTTTTTATATTTTTATTTATTCTACATAACTAAAGAACTTTCCTACAGTTTTCATAAGAAAACAGTTATTTTAACTGTTGTTCAGGCAGAGAATAGGTATGAATGACTATCAATGGATTGTTCCATCAACCTTGTGGACTAGCTTGACTTGACATACTTGGTTAGATTTGACACCATCAGGATGTTGGAACTGATTTGCTAGCTTGCCACTTTGTCATTTGCTTATCTTGCCTGGCAACTTCTCAAACAAGGTGTTCCACTTCTTTGGAATACTGTTATCTCTGATAGTGATGTCAGCTGAAGTCAGCAGATTGAATATTCATGCACAGAAGTTTGGATAATGCCCTTTGTTTATAAGAAAAGCCTTATCAGCCTCACAGCTGCTTCCTTTTGATAGGTAGAACACATGTACTCCAATGATTCCAAGCTTCTTTTAAAATTTAAAACTGAGATTATTATTATTTCTACAGATGGGAAACATAAGAAACATTTGTCTATCTGTAATCCCATTTGCTATGGTTTCCTATATACTGAAGGGAGTAAAGAATTGAAATGTGAGATATGCTTCTTTTAAAAGGGATCAAAGAGAAAAGATGTTAAAGAAACAACATGCAATATCTAATAGAAGCATATGGAAATGTAAAATTTAAGCAGCAGAGATGACTTCCAGTGCTTTAATAGAATGTGAACTGGGATTTTTGAAAGGTATTCGGCAGTCCTTAACAGCTGAGATGAAGGAGAGATCACTGGATATTATGCTAGGCCTGATTTAAGGAGATATTAGGCCCTAAGAAAGACCAAAACAGGATGATAAGATTTTGCTATCTGTTTTTGTGATTGGCCATGCTAAAGACCTGGCAGAGAATATGAAGCCAGCATAGAGACAAATAGGAGAATAGGGCAGGTTGAAATAAAGCTTTTCAATCTTTTTCTGGCTCTAAAATCTGATAGTTAACAAAAAAATCGCAGAGCCCCTGAGCAAGAAGCAAAATTCTAGACATAGGAAACACAATTCTATAGAATACCATTTGAAAAATCCTGAGCTGGAAGATTAGAAATCCAGCTGCAAAGTGAAAGCTCACTATTCTGCACCATTTTTACCCCACATTTTCATTCTAAATTGGCTTCATGAATGATGTTCATAATTCCAAAGTAGGATAGTTATGCTTTTAATCTATTCTGAGGTTACTGGAGAAAAGTTTATAAAAAGAATAACTATAACTTTAAAAAATTAAAACAAAAATAAATATAACTTTAAAAAACTTCTTTTATATAGGATTCCCATAATCCGATGTTTAAGAAAACATATTTTTTGTAATTTTTAAAAATTTTGTAACATATAAAATTTCCATGTCACTTGAACAGTGTGTTGTCTGGGTATATGCAGTTTTAGAAATAATAATCAAAATATTTACAGTAGTAGTCAATACACTGATATTAATTCCATAATATTAGTAATGATAATATTTACTTATCTGCTTTCATAAATCTCCCTTGTAACATTAATCCTTTCCTTACATTTCTATGTTTCTAACTTTTGTTTTTACTAGCCAACCAAGTCCCCTGTCAAAAAGTATTGTTTTCTCCTTTTCCTTAATTATAAGAGTTAGTCTATCCATTTCTGCGCTTTTTAGTATTTTATTCATTACATTTCCATCTGTCGGAATTTCTTCACTTTTCCATTGTTGCGCAAATACAATTCTCGCCACAGTTAATACATGTAGAATCAAAAATGTTTCCCTCTATCATATTTTTTCTAATGCATAATCATTTATATCCAGTGACATCCTTTAAGTCAAGGTATTTTGTGACATTAAAATAAGTATCTGTAGCTGATGCGAAGAAATTATCCTGGAAGAGGGAGTTCAACAAATGAACCAGAAGAAGAGTCTGTTACTCCATTGCAGAGTACATGCTTCAAGTGCTTCTGTCATTTTTAGAAAAGACCATCCAAAACTTTGAAAAACTCCAGCTATACTGTGCCAAAAGTCTTGGCCAATGACCTGACTCAACAGAAGTCTGTTTTTCTAGTTTAAGATGATAATGTATACTCATAGATTTGGTTATTGCTATTCTTCTAGTATGCAATCTACTTTACTTCTCATTGCTTTACAATAAAATAAAATAAAATAAAATACATGCACGACCTCAGTTTCTTTGTCTGTAAAGATATTTACATGTATTATGACAAATTCCATAGCACGCTAAGCCAGGAAAGTGCTGAATCAAATTTAATAAGTACTGCGCAGGTTAAATATATTTATTACAAACAGATGGTGATCAGATGTATGTCTGGAGTTCTCATATTTTTCAACCATGCCCCAGTTCCACTATCAGAGGCACACATAAGAGTAAACTGCCAAATCACGTAGGATTTTAGCCAAATATGTTATTAATATATGAAATTTGTATGCAAGATTAATAATTTAAAATGGTAAAGAAGCATTACCTCAGCTAAACATGTAATTATAGAAACATGCAGTGGACTTGGAAATGTAAATTGCAGTTTTGGGGTTGGAGAAATTACTCTATCAAATTTTTGGTATTCTTCTAAAGCAAGGATAAGCAGCCATTGGGCTTGTAGAACTTCAACATCTGTAAATTATAATTTTTTATAAAACAATTGGTATGGAATATCATGAACTGAATGAAACCCACAATAATTCACTCCTGATTATCATAGGTATCCTGTATATAAATTGCAGAACTCTATCTTTGAAGAAAAGTTTGATTTGAACTTTGCAAACTGAAAGATCTCTTCAGTCCAGTAAGATTGGGAATAAAACCATTCATACATATAATGAATTCCTACATGTTTTTATTTAATATAAATTTCAGAATAGATTTATCTAAACTATAAAAAGGATAATAGTGACATAATAATCATCCCTATTTTCATATAGCAACCATTTTATCTCATACAAATCTTTTGCATATATTCCTTTTTCTTGGAAGAATGACTTAGTCTCAATTGAAAATGGCACCATAAAATCTTTACTCTTCCTCTAACATTTTAATTATTATAAATTGTTTAATTGAATTCAAAGAATCAGGAAACATAAAACATAAAAGGTCCAGAAATGCTCCACAAAAGTTAGAATATGCATGAAGGAGCTAAAATCAAGGAGTTGGCAGAGCCCTTCCAATAGAGAAGAGGCCAAAACTGAAATGCAAACTGAAGTTCTTAAATCATATTATTATTCAAAAGAGGAATCAAATTCAATGAAA
This sequence comes from Myanophis thanlyinensis, assembly GCA_017656035.1. Lineage (NCBI taxonomy): Eukaryota > Metazoa > Chordata > Lepidosauria > Squamata > Homalopsidae > Myanophis > Myanophis thanlyinensis. The sequence goes on from JAEANM010023317.1 coordinate 5,853, forward strand.
CCTTTTGTTTTTGGACCTAAAACTGGAATTGGAGTTTGTTTAGTTTGTATGCTATTTTCATTATTTTTACAAAAATAATGGCAGCAAACATATCCAGCACACTTTCCTTCTCTTATTTTCCCCACAACAACAACCTTGTAAATGAGTTAGGCTGAGAGGGAGTGTCTGACCCAAAGTCACCCAGTTGGATTTCCTGGCTAAGACAGGACTTGAACTCACTTGTCTAATTTAATAAAAAGGAGGACTGGGTGACATGATAGCAGTATTCCAATAGTTAAGGGGTGGATACAAAGAAGAGGGGTTCTACATATTCTCCAAAACATCTGAAGGCAGAATAAGATGCATTGGATGAAAACTAACTAATTTTAATTTTTAATTTGTTTTTAATTGCTATTTATTCTATGCCCTGTTTTAGCTGGTTGTACACCACCCTGAGTCCCTTCTTGGGAGAGAGGTGGTATATAAATTTAATAAAATAAATAAATAAATAATAAATAAGGAGAGAACCAACTTAGAAATAAAGAGAACTTTCCTGACAATCAGAAAAATAAGTGGAATGGTTTGCCTTCAGAAGTTGTAGGTACTCTGTTACTGGATGTTGGACAACTATTTGTCTGAAATGGCATAGGATCTCCTACTTGAGCAGGGGGGTGGATAGAAGACCTCCAAGGTTCTTCACAATAATTATTCTTCATTCTGTATTCAGATTGAAAGGATTGAAATACCTCTGTCAGATGTTGAAGACTGTAACACGCAAAGTATCAAAGATATTAGCAAAAAAGCTGAGAAAAACAGCGGGACAGATTGCATAATAATGAAACTTAATGATATCTTACCAGAATTACATTTGTCTGGAAAAAAACTCAATTCAAATGACAGTCTTACAAAGGCCCAAACAGCCAGGACTGCCAGAGTAGCAGCGTCAAACAAGCCTTGGGAAACAGGGCATCAGCAGCAGCACCAAGAGGCAGCCCCAGCTATCCAGGCTGACAGAGGCAACAGCAAAGACTGCTGTATGTGAGTAGCCATGGGGACATCAGACATCCCACACCCCCTTGCTCTCCCAGGACTTAAATTGTAAAATCAACTGAAAATTCAATTTGAATCTTTTTTTCAATTTAAAATTCTTGACATTTGGAAAATTTGTAAAACAGTGTAAAAGTGTAAAATTACTAAATCTAATTTGTGGATTTCTTCTTCAATGTAAAGCGGTCATACAAAACATTTCACTGCATATTGTACCATGTGTGATCATGTATGTGACAAATAAAATCTGAATCTGAAGTTTAACAAACCTGGACAATATTGTAATTAAGTAATTAAGAGAAAAAGATATTCAAGAAGTTAGTAAGCTGAATAAAATGAGCTGGAAAAAGGACAAAGTTTGCTTTATCAAGACATTAGTCAAACCTTAACAAGTTTTGGAAATTGGTGGAAATTGGACTACTGTTGGTCAAAGAAGAAGAGGAGGCAGAAGGATTCATAGACAGACAGAGAAGAGGAAAGGCGGGAGTATAGGTTTGAAAATAGGGACTCTTAACATTGGTATAATGACAGGGAAAGGTAGAAAGCTGGTAGACATGATGAAGAGAAGGTAGATATACTGTGTGTGCAAGGGACCAGGTGAAAGGGTAGCAAAGCATGTAGTATTAGAGGGTATACAAACTGTTTTATTATGGCATGGATAGGAGGAGAAATGGGGTAAGAATGATCCTGAAGGAGGAGCTCATGAGGAATGTTCTAGAGGTAAAAAGAGTGTCAGACAGGGTGATCAGTTTGAAGTTGGAAAATGAAGGGGTAATTTTGAATGTAGTCAGTGGTTATGCTCCACAAGTAGGGTGTGAGTTAGAAGAGAAGGAGAAATTCTGGAGTGAGTTAGATGAGGTGATGGAGAGTATTCCCAGAGGGGAGAGGGTGGTGATTGGGGCAGATTTCAACGGGCATGTGGGTGAGGGGAACAAAGAAGATGAGGAGGTAATGAGCAGGTTTGGTGTTAAAGAAAGGAACCTAGAAGGACAGGTGGTGGTGGACTTTGCTAAGAGGATGGAAATGGCTGTAGTTAACACCTATTTCCAGAAGCGGAAGGAACATAGAGTTACATATAAGAGTGGAGGTAGGAGTATGTAGGTAGACTACATTCTATTTAGACGAGGCAATCTGAGAGAGATTAGTGACTGTAAAGAGGTGGTAGGAGAGAGTGTAGCCAGACAGCACCAGATGGTGATGTATAGAATGACCCTGACAGTTAGGATGAAAAGGAAGGGAAAGATAGAGAAGAAGACTAAGTGGTGGAAGTTACAAAAGGAAGAATGTTGTGAGGAATTCAGACAGAAGTTGAGACAGGTTTTGGGTGGTCAGGAAGAACTCACAGATGACTGGGAAACTACAGCAGAAGTGATCAGGGAGACAGGTAGGAAGGTGCTAGGTGTGTCATCTGGAAGGAGGAAAGAAGACAAGGAAACATGGTGGTGGAATGAGGAAGTACAGGACAGCATCCAGAGGAAGAGGCTAGCTAAAAAAAAGAAGTGGCATGTAGCAAGGACTGAAGACAACAGACAGGATTACAAAAAACTGCAGGGTAGAGTGAAGAAGGAGGAGGCAATGGCCAAATGGAAAGCATATGATGAGTTGTATGCCAGGTTAGACACGAGGGAAGGTGAGAAGGACTTGTATAGATTAGTGAGACAGAGAGATAGAGATGGGAAGGATATGCAACACATAAGGTTGATTAAAGACAGAGATGGAAAGGTGCTAACAAGTGAGGAGAGTGTGCAGAGAAGATGGAAGGAGTATTTTGAGGAACTCATGAATGAGGAAAATGAGAGGGAAAGAAGAGGGGAAGTGGTGAATAGTGTAGAGCAGGAAGTAGCAAAGTTTAGAAATGATAAGGTGAGGAAGGCTCTGAGGAGAATGAACAGTGGAAAGGCTGTTGGTCTGGATGACAATACCTATGGAGATGTGGAAGTGTCTAGGAGAGACAGCAGTGGAATTTGTATCTAGTTTGTTCAAAAAGATTTTAGAGAGTGAGAAAATGCCTGAGGAATGGAGGAGAAGTTGTAGCAACTATAAAGGTATAAAGTTGATGAACCACACAATGAAACTATGGGAAAGAGTAGTGGAAGCTAGACTAAGAAAGGAAGTAGATATCTGTGAGCAGCAGTATAGCTTCATGCCCAGAAAGAGCACTATGGATGCAATTTTTGCCCTGAGAATGTTAATGGAAAAGTGTAGAGATGGTCAGAAGAAGCTGATTGCATCTTTGTGGATTTAGAGAAAGCATATGACAGAGTGCTGAGAGAGGAGCTATGGTACTGTATGAGGATGTCAGGAGTGGCAGACAAGTACATCAGAGTAGTTCAGGATATGTATGAGAGGAGTACAACAGTAGTGAGATGTGCTGTAGATCAGATAGAGAAGTTCAGTGGAGGTGGGGCTACATCAAGGATCAGCTCTGAGTCCCTTCTTGTTTCCTATGGTGATGGACAGGTTGACAGATGAGGTCATACAGGAATCCCCATGGACAATGTTGTTTGCAGATGACATTGTGATCTGTAGTGAGAGCAGAGAGCAGGTGGAGGAACACCTGGAAAGGTGGAGGTATGCTCTGGAAAGAAGAGGAATGAAGGTCAGTCATAGTGAGACACAACACATGTTTGTGAATGAGGGGGAGGGATGTGGAATAGTGAGGTTATAAGTGGTTGAGGTCAAGAAGGTGCAGAGTTTTAAATATTTAGGGTCAACAGTCCAGTGTGATGGGGAGTATGGGAAAGAGGTGAAGAGGCAAATGCAGGTGTGTTAGAATAGGTGGAGAAAATTGTCAGGAGTGTTGTGTGACAGAAGAGTGTCAGCAAGAATCAAAGGAAAGGTGTACAAGATAGTAGTGAGACAAGCTATGCTGTATGGGTTAGAGACTGAAGCAGTGAGGAAAAGACAAGAGGTAGAGATGGAGGTAGAAGAGATGAGGATGTTGAGATTCTCTTTAGGAGTGACCAGGATGGACAGGATTAAGAATGAGCACATCAGAGGAACAGCTCAGGTCGGCTGTTTTGGGGCCAAGGTCAGAGAGGCCAGATTGAGATGGTTTGGACATGTGCAGAGAAGGGATAATGGTTATATTGGTAGAAGAATGTTGGAGATGGAGCTTCCAGGCAAGAGGTCAAGAGGAAGGCCAAAGAGGAGATACACAGATGTGCTAAAAGAGGACATGAAGTGTGATTGGGGCAAGAGTGAATGATGTCGAGGATAGAGTTGGGTGGAGGCAGTTGATTTGCTGTGGCAACCCCTAATGGGAACAGCCGAAAGAAGAAGAAGAAGTCAAATCTTAACAAAAAAGATAGTGTTCAAGCCTTTTACACAGCTCTTAATAAAAATGGAAGTGTAATATAAATAGGGATTGTCACTTAAGTTAAAACCACAAAAATAGAAATAATTTATACTATTCAAGATATTAATAAATTTTTGGCAGATTTGAAGAAGAGTTCTTTGATGTTAGTGCAAGGAGCAACATTGAAATTAGGTCAAGAAGATACAGAAGAAAAAAGATCACAGATGAAAGAGTATTTTGACAGAATAAAAATCAAATGGGATTAAATTAATAATGAATAAATAAACACATCTCTTTTTATTGGCTAGTTAAAATACAATATTAAAATATTAGCTTGTATAAAAATAAGTTTTTTATATATTAAATAAGTAATTTAAGAATTTAAATTCAGAAGAGGGAAGCTGTCAGTTCATATGGGAGAAGATATGAAAATAAAAATAGAACAGAGTTGATTTACTAAGATAAATAATTAATTTGTTGTATGGGGAGGCGGCTAGGGAACTAAGAATAATTCTTTTAAAGTATAAATTCACTGTTGGTCTAAGTTTAAATGCAATTAATTGTGAAAGTTGAGATAGGTAAGGAAACATGGGAGAATAGGGGCATATCAGATAGGGACAATCAGAAGGAAGGTATGTGATTAAGATGGAATTGTGAGTATATCAAATTGGAGATTCAGTAGGGAAAAACACAAAGAAACATAATTCTTAGGCAAGCAACAATTGGTTTATATTAATAAGTCCATTTTATAGGATGCACTATATTAAAAGCACTAGAAATTATATTTCTTATTTATTATTTAATTGCTTTTAAAATTATGACAGAAACAAAAAACCCACAAAGAAAAAATATATTGTCCTTATTTCATCTTCAACAAAATGCTGTTTTTGACAGTTCTTTTCTATATAAACAATAAATTATAAATATAATTTTTGTTGTATAAATCACAATTTGAGGTTCATTGACACCATTGCTATAGAAATTAAAATATTCTTCCATTATCTTGGCAATATGGGAACATCTAATTCTTTCATTTTTGAACAACTCCATATCAAATTGATTTTTTGATTACAATTATCTATAGAAACTAATAGGGGTTTTTTTTTTGTTTTTTTTAAAAGAATTTTTTATTTTAAAACACATGTGCTGTTACAAGTATTATGTTTATCCAAACCACTAGAGGTCGCTAGTTTACAAACTCCATAAAGCCAGACAGAAA
>JAEANM010023320.1:0-11395 GCA_017656035.1 Myanophis thanlyinensis
CACACACACAAACAGAGGTTGGATCTTTCTTTCCTCCCTGCATTCCCTCCCCAACCCTGTCTAGCCCATATAGACACCACCTGCACAAGTAATGTAGAGTTGGTTACACCCACCCAGTCACATGACCACCCAGCCTACCCAGCTGGTTATTATGGTAGAGAACCAGTTGTTAAATTTTTTGAATCCCACCACTGGGCAAAACAAAACATTTTTGAGAATGCAAATAAACCAGGAAGATGGTTGGCATATAAACTGAAAAAAGAAAAAGAGAAAAAGGTGATAAATAAATTGCAAAATGACCAGGGACACATACAATTCCAAAATGAGTCAATAAAAAATAGTTAAAGAATATTACAAAACATTATATGACACAGAAAACAAATCTATGGAAATGTAACACAATATATGGAAGAAGCCAATCTACCCAAAGAGTCAGAAAATTTTAAAACTATACTAAATGGAAAAGTAACAGTGTGGGAGCTAACAGAAGTGATAAAAAGACAGATAAATGACAAAACTTCAGGCCCAGATGGGCTACCGACAGAATTTTATAAATGTTTTTCAGGCAATGTTAAGCTCACCACTGAAGGAAGTTGTAACGAACTATTATCAGAAGCCAAATTACCAAATACATGGATAGAAGTGAATATTACACTAATACCAAAAGAGGATATAGCTCCAACGCAGATAAAAAATTATATTTATTAAATGTGGACTATAAAATATTTCTATTGTTCAATAATAGCAGAGAGAGTGAAATTTTTTTGACTGAATTTATCCACCCAGATCAAAATAGTTTCTTACCAAAAAGACAAATAAAGCACAATTTAAGGATTATTATACGTACATTAGAATATTATAAAACACATGGAGGAAAACAAATGACACTAATCTTCTTAGATGTCCAGAAGGCTTTTGATAATGTAAGTTGGCAATTTATGATACATCAGTTAAACTGTATAGACATTGGACAAGAATTCATAACTGTAATTAAGATGATATATCATGAACAAACAACTAAAGTAATTGTAAATGAGGACTACACAGAGAATTTTAATATAAAGGAAAGAACAAGACAAGAATGCCGCTATCGTCTTTATTATTTATATTGACTTTGGAAGTCTTGAACAGGAATATCAGATAAAATCCAGAAATTAAAGGAATAGCGATAAAAAAGGAAAGATATAAATTACAAGCATTTGCAGATTATCTGGCATTCATTGTAGAAGAACCATTAGAGGCAATTCCTAAACTATTAAAAAAGAGGCAGCAGGACTGAAAATAAACAGAGAAAAACTAAAATTACAGTTAAAAATGTTACACAAAAACAAAAAGAAAAACTGGCAGAAAAAGTAGACTTTCAAATAGTTAAGAAAGTCAAATACTTGGGAATATACTTAAAAGCAAGATGTTCAATGATAAAAGAAGACAATTATATAAAACTATTTAAACAAATAAAATTAGATTTGGAAAAATGGAAAAATCTACATCTACCTATGTTATGAAGGATTACTACTGCAAAAATAAATATCCTACCAAAATTGCTTTTCCTGTTCCAAACAGCACCTATAAAAATTGAAAAGAAATTCTTTGATAATTTTGAATAAACTGATCTTGAAAATTATTTGGCAAGGAAAAAAAGCAAGAATTAAATTGAAAACATTACAAAAATCTAAAGAAAATGGAGGGTTTGGACTACAAGACTGGTCCCTATATTACCAAGCATGTATGATAACTTGGCTAGAAGAATGGATAATCCTCAGGTACAAGAGACTGTTATATCTAAAAGGGCATGATTTACAATTGGGATGGCATGCCTTCTTATGGTATAAGAAGAATAAAATTCACAGATACTTTCAAAATCACTATAATATAAGAAAGTATGGGAAAAAAATAAAACCTAAGATATATTTGAAAATCAGAATGGTTCTCAATGATGGAAGCCTTTACATACCCAAATCTAGTGAAGTTTGAAAAAATTGGGACATATAAAAACACCTTGGATACTGAAGGGAAATTAAAATCTAAACAAGAGCTTGAAGACCATTATATTATCATGGTGGCCTCAATTTCAAATACTATCTAGATACGATAAAGATACGAAAAAGTATGGCTTCTATAAAGGACAAACACTCTTTGATCAGTTATTGTTGAATTCTGATGAAAGATCTATAAGATGATCTATAATTTCTTATTAAATTGGAAAATGGAGGACGAACCAGTAAAAGACACAATGGTACTATGGGGGAAAAAAAACCTTCGGCTACAGCCAAAAACTTTGGCTAAAGAACTAGAGGTGGCAAAATGTATGGAAAAGGAACTATAACTTAACAATGGCTACATCTTATAAAGAGAATTTATATAAAATGTTTTATAGATGGCATTTACCACCTGCTAGGGTAGCCAAAATGTTTAAAAATATGTCTAGCAAATGTTGGAAATGTGACCAAAGAACAGGCACATTCTGTCATATGTGTGGACCTGTGTTAAAGCAAAAAATAATTATGCGCAAAAATACAGGTGGTTAGAAAAGATGATAGGGAAACATGTAGATTTTAAATCTGAACTGTTTTGTATTAGGTATAATATCAGAAAAACGTAATAAGCAAAGTATATATTTGATACTGCATGGCTTAACAGCAGCGAGCATTGTATTCGCCCAATAGTGCAAAAATGAAGAAACACCATGAGATGAAGAGACAATGAGGAAGATGCTAGATTGTGCAGAAATGGATAGACTCACATTGAAAATTAAACAGAAAGAAGACACAGAATATTATAACGCATGGAATTTATTTTACCAGTTGTTGGAAGAAAGGGATGGAGATTAAGAATGTAATCTGTAAACAAATTAAATATCCAGACAACACAATGTTTATTAAGAACTAACAAATGTAAACAATAGAAAATTAAATAATAATAAAAAAGAAATTCAATAATGTGAACTACTTGAAATAGAACTAAGACAAATCTGCCTAGGGAGATTCAGAGAATTTATTTGAAAAAAAATATATGTTGGAAATATTTACAGCATTGATTTTGTAAGAATTCTGATCATGTATGATGTGAGGAAAGCGAAATGGAACACCTAAAATTAAGTAGGGTCAAATAGTAAAAAACTACAATGTCTTTCTATCGCCACATTATTACTGGGTGGTGTTAATGAGTATGACCCTTGAGTCTCTAGTTATTCTGATGAGGACTCTAATGAAGATCAGTGTGATTTAAAAATAATAATAACAAGAGCAAAGCTAGGTCTGTTTATTATGCTTCTTATAATTCCCAGAGGAAACAATATTACACCAGGAAAAACTTCTTGAAGAAAAACCAAGAATATGCTGCACTGATGAATTACACATTAATTTACTTCCATTTAAAGCAAGTAAAATATTGCATTACACAATAATTTCAGCTCTTGAAATGAGTTGTATACCTCTTAAACAGGTGATCGTTCAGAACACTTTTTCTTTACAGCGTTGTTACATTTAGTGAGAAGAGGGAGAAACTTATCATTCAGATCCAGAAACTTAATAAGAAAGAAAAGAGACATCTTTCACAGCACCATCACTGACACAAATATATTTGACATTGAACATTGGATATGGAAATATCCAAGTCCGACCCTCATTATTTAATGATAGAGGGTTTTGGAATCTGCTATGCTGTTATTATCAAACAGGATTTCTAGCAACACTTTTCATGGGGCATTTGGAAGTGTTTGATCAAATTTGATAGCGCCAGGCACAGAGCCTTAGATCAAACTGAAGTGATTGTATGACAGACGTTCTAAGGTTTCATAATTTGAATTTGATTTCACAAGTTAGGTCCAGCTTCAAATCAAAAATTGTGCTTTGTAGAAAACTTCAAAACTAGCTTCTTTCATTCTATACATCTGACCCAGGAGCAAAATATTATAAGGGTTAGATCCCTTTTTTTACATTATTTTTTTGCAGAAGATAGATCATAACAAAATCATATAGATACTTAAACTTTTGCTCCTTCATCATGAACTTTGCAATAGAAAGAACATGAAAATAAGTTTTTGTTGTAGTTATGTTGCTCTGTTAGAAAAAAGAGCTCCATAATTAACAACAGGCATTGGCAAACTTCAATCTTGCAAGATTTAGTTCACTATTTATAAGAACATCAGCTCAATTAGTGAGAGCCAATTGTAAACTAATATTGGACTTCCTCTTTTGACAACTTACATCACAGTTTCCTTGACATTTTGATGCAATTCTTTCTTGACCTGTTGTTTATGCCCTTTGAATTTTGTTTTAGTTTTCTTTAGTCACTTTAATAAATTAGCTAGAAAAAGAATTGCTTGATTTATTTGGCAACATTCAAATTTGTTCCTGATTTTTTTCCCAGACTAGAAAGCTACTGCATGAATTATAATCTCAATGGCTAGACACTTTTTTTCCTCTTGATCTATTGGCTTTTTTAATTGCATGATGGCTTTTTCAAAAATCCACAATTGATTGAATTCACAGTTCATAATATGTCATAAAACAAACTTTGTAAACTCACATTGGCTGACTTTATTCAAAAAGTATACTCTGAAAAATATTATTCCTGTTTCACCCTTTTTCCTCATTACTGGGAAAAGTAAAAAGCAGTAATGGCAAAACCACAGTGGAATATAGGGGCTTATTTGCGGATCATATTTTATAAGCAGTCTGCAAAATTCATGAAGAAAATAGGCAGCACTTCCAGATATATGTTTTAGTCCACTAGTGGAATGCCTACATATTGTTTAAATCAGTGGCTCTCAAACTTGGCAACTCTTAATGTTGTAGACATCAGCTCCCAGAATTCCCCAATGTTTTCCCATCTCTTGGATCATATATATAACCCTTGGTCTATCATTTCTGCTGACATGTAAAATAAGTTTTCTTTGTAGTTTAACCACTTCATTTCTGATCTCTCTCAATTCTCCTCACATTCCCATTTATTAACATACAGCCTTCCTGCCAGGATTTATGGAGATATTGGAAAGCAGACTTATTGCCATGGTAACCATACAGCTTTTAAATCCATTCATTTATGTTGCAAAAAGAAAAAAAAACATAGAGACTTGCCCTAATGTGTATATTAGCATAGCTTTGGGGAAGAAAAGACTAAATTAGAAAGTTTTTGATTAGATTTTAACCTAGATTGTAAGGGTTTTGGAAATGGAAGGACCAGCAGTCTGGAAGAGTCTATGATGATTACACTGTAAAAATTTCACTTGTACAGGTTTTCAATTCTTATAAATTAAGCTTAAAATAGTTTTAATCCTTCATCCGTTAAATAATTGAGAGATGCACAACATTGTTGATGTACATAGATCTTTTGGGAAAAATACCAGCAGATATTGGCCTCATTTGTAAGCCACTATTTACAAAAGTCAGGTACTTCACTATTTTCATTAATCTAAGCCAACTGGGACACAGAAACATTTAAAAAAAAACCTTGGTGGTGCATTCATAAAGGTTAGGATTAGCAGTTTTCAAGATGAAGAACAAGAAAGGTTTTCTGCAATAGGACCAGTCTTTCTAAGCCACAGACAGATACAGGATTATAAAAACACAACCATATGAATATATAAGAATAAACCTTCCCTTATTCTTAAAGTGTATATTCTGATACAGTAACAATGTGTTTCTTCTGACTATTTTTGGTGCCCAAACTTTGTGGTTCCACAGACTGGTAGTGGTGATGGGGGTGGGAGCAAGGGTAGTTTCATGTGCACAACCAAATGCCACACATGTGCAAATGGAATTTTGTGTGTCATACTCTCCCTTTGTTCCCAGTAGGCCCTGGACTGGTACCAGTATATGGGCCAGGGGTTGGAGACACCTGTGGAAGCAACACATTTTTTTTTTAAATACACCCCAGAGGAATAAGTATAGTAGGAAAGCTGAATATTCATTTTAACATTGTACAGTACTATAGGAGAAAAATACACAAGGCATAACAGATATTTTTGTTAATATGAAAATAAATTTTAAAGCAGGAGCTCATAATGCATTCTAATGTAACTTTATAGATATCATTTGGAATAGGAACAGGACCTGTCTTAAGCATTCCAGACCAGGTGGAAAATCAGATGGAAGTCGGGTTTGTTTCCAGATTACGGTTGTTTCTGAAGGCTTCACTTGCTCAGGCATGCGCAGAGAACCTGGAAGAAGATCTTGCATGACTTTATTAACTGGACCTGGAACATTTGCATGAAACAGAATGTTTATATTAGGAATGGATTGTCATTTTAACAATTATATATACAGTACACCATTAAATGTAAAACCACATGGCCTCATCATATATATGTTGTTGTTCTATGGAGGTCTTGAGCCAAGGGACTAAGAGTTGGAGTCACGAAAAATATTCAGAAAAATAGGAATTTTCAACATTTGTTTCCTCGGAGTTCACCCACATGATGTTGATAGAAATATTTGTTATCAGTTAAGGTAAACCGACATACAAATGTATGTTCCAAGAAATATAATTCCTATACTGTTCTGAGAGGTTTATTTATTCATTCATAGTTAATATTTCTTAACCACCCATCTCCCTCAGGGGCTTATAAAGGATGGCATGAACATATTTTATATAAATTCAGTAGAAGTTGGTAAGATTAATAAATAGAACTGCCTACACTCCAATGAATTCACAAAGTTTTTTTTCCTCCAGCATTTTCCCATCTTCCCTCCTTTCTCTAGCTGTAAGAGCAAAAAAAGGCAATATAAGATATCCTGAAGTTAAAGTTTTTACCAGGATGCACATTCCCTCTTATGTTCATATTATGTTATATGTCATTTTTCATTCTCTCTATATTTCAAGGGCTTGTTTACAGAACACATCTTAGCCATGAAGTCAATCAGTTATCAACTATTTATATCACTGTCACTGATCATTACTGGCTTTCACGTGTTACATCAGCACGATCAATAATGAAACATGAAGGGATCTGTGGTCCACTGTCTAAAGGACCACATATGGAGCAGGCATATGGAAATCTATCACGATCTACTAGTCAGCATCCTATACACTCATTAAAAATATGTAAAGCAACAAAATCTCCAACTTTTTGTTTCTTCCTACTGATTTCTTATCTACATCATTATACACTGAGGACTCATATTTTACCTAATTTTTCCAGTTCATATTCTGATTACCATTTAAATTTTTCCTGAATTAAAAATAAAAATAGGTCAAGTACCTCATCTGAAGAACCTACATGGTGATCTTTTTCATTCTGGACTGAAAAGTGAAATCCATCTTTCTTGCAGTTATAGACTAAGATGAATTTATATTCCTTTTTTTTTTTTTGAATTTGCATTGGTCCTTCATCCAGTAATTGTATTGGAATCTTAATTATTATTGCAACCACAGCTTTTCTTCAAGGTTTAAGACCACGGGAAGGCAAAAGAATCCCTTTGAATTTCTCTTTCTCTTTAAATATGCATAACTGGATTGTAAATATTTCATTGGTTCTCCTGCATCATGTTACCTCACTGGGCTGGGCTGTTGCCAAAACCTGTGTTACATGAACTACTGTGAGGTTTTATTAGTTAAAAGTTCAAGCAAAGTGGAGTCTTTCCTCTCAGACGTAAATTAATTCTGGAAAATCAAGAATCAGGTATACTGGAAATATTAATGGAAAAATGAGAACATTTTGAATCACGATTTGCATTGTTTTCTTAATCTGCAGATCTTATTTCTCTTTCTTTTTCAACTGCATATAAAGCGATTTAATCAAAATTTAAAAAACTGATATACAACTCATATTCCGTTGGTGTGGGATAGCTGCTTGGAGCATGATGATTTTTCTAACACAATTGAAATATTACACAGAGAAATTTCTGTTTTAGCACATAAATTAGAATATTCATTCTGTAGAATGTTTTAAAAATAGGTCCTTGGATTTTTCTTTGCTCCAGGAGGTTGACCATATTCTTTCCATTTCACAAATAGGGACCTAGAAAGTGCCAAGATGAAAGTATTTTGATTTCATGGAGCAAGCAACAAAAATCATGCATACTCGAAGACGGCATTAATGAAGCATTTCATCTGCGATTGTTCCATGATGGGAAGAGAGTGGAGTGAACTTGTTAGTACTTCTAGAGAATTCCTCTACCAAATTTTCACACATGCTATTTAAAGAGACAAGCTGCAAGGTATAAGAGAAAAATTTGACTTCATTTTTAAGTGTAACACTCTTTTTAAAAAAAAAATGGGGGGGGGGAGAGAGATTTGAAAGGCTTTTCAGCCAAGCTGCAATTTTCACCTTTAATGAGAAGTTAGCTGTCTCAGACTAAAGGGAAGACATGGCATGAACTACCCTTCAGTCTGATTGCACTCAATTGTCCTTCAGAAGCTTGTTAGCAGGAATTTTCTCAAGCATGTTTCAGAATGATCATGAGTTGCTGACGTGAGATTTCTTAGGTGAAGTGTGCTTGAAGGATGCAAACCTTTTTAATGGAAGCCTGACATTTCTGAGTTTTTCTCTAGTTGAATAAATAGCACCGATACATACTTGCAGACTAGAGCAGGCAGTGGAGTTTAATCAATATAAATACCTATGAGGACGTATGCAGATTCAAATTTATATATTATACTCGACATTCCATTCTACCTCCTACCTCCATTCAGAGCAGAAATTAAAATGGACTTTCACCTTCCCATTTAATCATATTACTGATTGCTCTATGAATATTATTTCTTTTTATACTTTATATATCAGCACTTACCTTGAGAAGACATGAAGCTGCCTGGATCACTTCTTCAAAGTAATCAGGGTTAAAGGAAGAAAAAAAAGTGTTACCTGGTTGCAACAGGGCAGAAGGGGGATGGGAAAAGCACAGCATGCAGAAAGTTCAGATAATGCCTGTCTACTTCAAGTCAGGTTGCAAAAGAATAGCATAGAAACACATCAGCTTTCTTATATTACTGATGCCTGCATTTTGCTGGTATGAGCAACAGGGGGAGATAATGCCTGGAATTGAGAAAAAAAATTCTGCATCTGTGTGAATAATGAAAAGAAAGAGGATGCATAAACAATCATATTTAACAAACTAGCTGTTGTATTAATGGCTGCGGAATTAAATTTAACTTGCATATCAAATGCAGTATTTTGCTTTTACATTATCTGCTATCTACATCAACATTAAGAAGCATGAACTAAAGAGAGGTGATGTCACAATGTTTTCTATGGGAACAGAAAAAAATGTGCATGTATGATGGAGGTTTTATCCTCCTGTCAGTCAGCTTTTATCAAGGGAGATTGTTTCTTGGCAGAAGAAAATCATACCCAGGAAACTGCTTGTTTGTCTTGCAATGGAAATAGAATTCAGATATGGAGATATTTCTTCAGAATCTAGAAGCTACATTATAAAACTAATGGTCATCCTAAAAGCATTAGGAAAAAAACAACCTTGAGTTGCTAGCTTATATTTCTAACTCATAATCAAGTTGCCATGGTGATTGTGTCCATGTCTGACTCACATAGCCATGATTCACAACTATTAAGTGACCACAAAAAGGACAATAGAAGAAAAAGCTGTTATGCAAATCTCAGCAGGTTGAAAGTCATTGTTATCCAACATTGATAGTTATCTATACATGTTCAAACTCATTTTATGATGTCTTTTTAGTTCTTGCTCAGGATAATTACATCTAAACTGTATTTTCATGGCTGATCGCAGAACTACAATTTAAGCCTTTTGTCCCCATTTATTCAGAGAAATAGCCTGTGGCTTGAGACTCATACTTTTATATACTGAAAAATTCAGGACATACAACAATCTTAATTTATAGAATTTGTTGGTACAAGATTCCACTCAAGATTGATGGATACTTTACTAATGTCATTCGTATATGAAGATAGTTCAAAACGTTTCTCTGCAACATAAGATGTGTCGACTACACATTTTAATTATTAATGACAAATTAGACATTTTTAGAAAACTAAATTATTAGTAGGTCCCATTAAAAAAAAGCATGAAGCCCTGATATTTAAACTGTTTAAGAAGGGGTTTCTCTCTCTCTCTCTCTCTCCCACACACACACACAAAGAAATAAAATTTAATCCATATATGGATATAGATGGAATATGATTTTACAGTTTAATTTCTAACCCCAAAAGAATATCGTCTAGCACAATTTGAGCTATGCATAAAAGGCTGACATATATATAGTTTCTGACCTTGCATATAGAAATGGGAGAGATAACAATGAGGCTTTAACATAGCATGTAGAAACAAATCAAAAGGTCCTGGTTTTTTATGAATTTATTCTCTGTAAAAATGTCTAATACATTTTTTTTACCATTGAAAATCAGCTTCTTTTCCACCCTTCTTTTTAATCTGGATTCCTCCATCCCCAACACACCTTGAAAATATCAACCTTTAATCTGAGACTCCAGGTTAGTCCTTTCTTTTCTTGGCTTTGCTTCAACAACTTGGGTAGATTTTAAAAGGAGAAGCAAAATTTTTATCTGCCAAATAAAAGGAAGGCATTCTGTGTATGTGACAGACAGTCCCTGTCCTTCCTAAAGAGGTAGACTCTACATCTAATTTATCTGACAGGCTGGCTGGTTTGTTTGTCATTTTGCTTTATTTCTTCCTCTCATCTTTTATTGTTCCTCTTCTTCTCTCCTTTTTTGATTAATAAAAAAAAAAGAATTCTGAAGATGAGTCCCAATGAAGACCAAGCACCAAAGACAAAAACAAGAAAGGTCTCACCATCATGCATATCAGTTGCCAGGAACTAGAATTATGTTCCAGGTTAGGCTGTTTTTGACATCAGGAAGTCTAACATCTGAAGCCCCAGAAGGATGGAGTGGAGCATCTGAAACCTCCATCTAATTCTCTATTGTAAGGCATATGTTTAAAACAGTTTGACAGATGGTTTAAATTTCTTCCTGCATTAAATGCTTTGGAAAAGGAAACTAAATTTAATAATAAATAAAAACATGGAATAGAACAAAGAAATATGAACAACTGCCCATTTTGGAAAACTCAAGGGTATTCAAGTTGGAATGCTCCAATCTAACATTAGATTAACCTCCCCTGAGAAAGGATGTTTGAGGAGGGAATTATATAGAAAAGAAGGATGAGGCTAGAGTTAGCATAAGATTTGGTCTGAGAATTTAAAGTGCACACAAGAGGAAAAGAGACAAGTTCAATACCATTTTTATTTCAAAAGAGGTTGTCTTTTAAAAAAACAAAACCAGGCTAAAAAGGATTAAACCCAAGAACCAGATCCTTCCCATATTTTTAATGTTCAATTAAGTCTTTAAAAGATCAACTGATATACAAAAGATACCAGACTGAGGATGGCGAATGGACCTTGCCAAACATCACGAAGATACTATATATATAGGTCCACTCGCCATCCTCAGGCTGATATA
>JAEANM010023321.1:0-11394 GCA_017656035.1 Myanophis thanlyinensis
AATAAATAAATACCTGCCCTAGGATCAGAAGAAAAGGAATAATACTGAAATCTTACATCTTACTAGTTCATTTACAAGGAGGCGGAGGGATAAAGAGGGGGTTTGGGTAGGAAGATGAAATTTTTGCAGGACTGAACTCCTTCCGTTCCCTGTTAAAATATTTGATTAATAAATAAGCGTTTTATTATTTATCCTCAGAATAGTAAAAAAAAATATCACTCTACGTTTGCAATTAGTGAAAAAAACTACAGAGCTCCTATGTCGGGGGGGGGGAGTGTAGAGAACAAGCTGTAAATCTGCAGGGTTTTTTTTAAGTCTTGGAGAACTCATCTCAGTACAGCAACACAGGTATGTCATCACAAGAGCATCAGATCATTGTTCTATGCAGCCTCCCACACACGCACTTTGTGGCTCATTCCCTTCCTGCCATCTTCTCCCTCTTTACGCATACATTATACATTTGAGTATTGCATTATTGCTATCCTAGCCCTTTGCCACCACAATTTTAATGATTCGTGTTGAAGGAGAATGTTGGGTGGCTTTAGAACATCTTAATTGCAGAGTACCTGTGCAACACTTTCATTCACCGAATTTGACAGATTTCAAAAGGATCAATTCTCTAAAGAAAAGGGAAGATTCTGTTGTTGCTTTTTTGGGAGAAAAAAAGAAGCAAAAGCCCAAAAGGGTGATCATCTATGTGTTCACATAAATCTTGCTAAACATTTACATTTTCTATCCAGATGTGCATAGTGAAAAATCTATTCTGTCTCTAATTCAACCGAGTACAGTAATACACACTATCTTGACTTACAACCAATAGTTTAGTGACCGCTTGAAGTTAGAACAGTGACTTAGAGCCTGTTTGTCACAATTGCAGCATCCCCATAATCATGTGATCCACCTTCGGATGCTTTGTAACTGGCTCGTATTTATGACAGTTGTAGTATCCCAGGGTCACGTGATCACCTTTTGCGACCTCTGAGAAGCAAAGTCAGTTGGGAAGGCAGATTCACTTAATGATCACATTACTAACAACCTACTGCAATGATTAACCACTATGGCAAGGAAAGCTGTAAAATGGAGCAAAACTCGCTTAACAACTATCTTGCTTAACAACAGAAACATGGGCTGTAAATTGAGGATTATTTGTAATACGGAACCAATCCAAAAACATCTTTCCATAATCTGATGCTCTCCAAAGCCAATGGGCTTATCCTGAATCAGATTACATAGCATTGGCTTTCCATTGATGATAATGCAATGATGCCACCAAGTGCAAATGCTTAGGGAGGGGTCGCCAGACCACCCACCAATAAACAAAACAGGTCAGGAAGTGCCTAACTTGCAGCAACATTAAACGACATTGACTCCCCCCACCTACAATCTCTTCTCATCCACATTATTAAAACACTTCTTCATTCATCCAGAATTTAGATAAGATCAGGAGGATGGCACTGTAAAAACAATGGGGAAGCTGAAGAGAGAGAAAAAGGATGGGCAGGAACTGGAGAAATCGGTACATATGTAGAATTCATTGTAAGAGCAAAGAAGACAAAGCAAAATGACAGGTTTATACAAACCGGCTCTTCAATCGTCCATCCATTAGCTTAAAAAACACTATTTTCAGAACAATAGATAGAGACACTGTGAAAGCTACAGCTACCTCGGAAGCGCCAATTCCAGCTATATGGATTTCTAGGCAAACTTCTGCTATCATCAGATCAGGAACCTAGACAATATACAGCAGTAAAGAGAAGCAAGCTCAAATGTATTCATCATCAAACTCCAGACATCAAGCTATGTTTAATGGAATTGAGGCTATGCATAATTCCACTTAGCTCCATCCATAAGTGGAGCAATTGTGGGAATGGGGAAAGGTCACAAAACTTGCTCCCTCCCATATTATTTCAAGGGGCCGCGTTCATTCTTCATTCATTCATTTTGCTTGATGGGAGGACTTCAACTTCCTGACCTGGCCGCTTGCCTGCTCCCCTTAGTAAGTCTTTACCACTTCTAGTCTTTTATAGCCTTCCTTCTACACCAAAGGCTTTAGCTGTCCTTCAACAAAGCGTCTTCGATTGGTACGTTGATTACTTTCTATTCTGTCCCACTCACCAAGTTATACATTTATCTTTATCACCAAGGAGCTACGCCATCTCTTCCCTCAGCCCAACTTTCCCCCATACCTGCTTCCAAACGAAGGAGTCTGTACTGTTCTGGTACCAAGAAATCACCAGGTGAAGGACAGCCAGCAAGGCTCCAGCCAACACTGCCACCCGCATGCGCACGGGCAGGAGGGTGTAGATGATGTAGATGAAGAAGATACTCCACCAGACCCCCTCGGAGGTACTCCGCGGCGAGACATGGAGAGTGCCCAAAGCCTGAACTCCACACAGTGCCACAATGACCAGATAGGTCACTGCCCACATGCAGTTCTGGTGGAAGCCAGTCCGGTTGCAGAGGACCATGAGGGAGAGGAATAGGGTAGCAGCCACGGCAAGGACAGTGATGTAGGACACATTGGGAGTGCCAGGCACACAGTGGAAGAGCAGCATGATGCCACATGCTAGCACCAAGACGCCCATCAGCACCGTCAGCGAACTCTGGTTCATCTGGAAGAAGTAGCGCTGGTAGAGACGCTCCAACTTGGCCGAACGGAAGCGCTTAGAGCGGAACACTTGCAGGAGGCGCCAACCGCAGTCGCTGAAAGACAGCCCCTTGGCCTCAATCCCCATGCCGACGCCGCCAACATCCTCAAATCCCAGGTCCACAGCTTTGAGCCCCAAATCTCCGGTTCCAGAACCAGGCGGAAGGGATGGCGGTTGCTTCCTGCCATAGTGGTCTTCCTGCCAAGAACAGTTCAACCCCAGCGCCCCACTGCCTCTGCGCTCCAGCTCTTGGTCCTGTAGGCAGCTCATGTAGCGTGGTCCACAAAGTGCTGGGCGATGGCGCTTGGGCCCATTGCGCTCCCCCCAAGCAGTCTTCCGCTCGTCCACTTTGGGCACCAGGATGCCACTAAACCAGGACATACTGTGGGGGAAAAGAGAAAAGAGTTAGAAGAAGTTCTGGGAAGAAGTTCTCTTTTCTTGAAGAGAACAAGGTGCATGCTATTCCCCCAACAGTTCAAGAGGCATGAACAGCTTCTACTGCAGGAATCACCCGCTGGTAACTCTGTATTCCCATTCCCCTGTAGCAGGGGTCTTCAAACTTGGCAATTTTGTGACTTGTGGACTTCAACTCCCAGAATCCCTCAGCCAGCTTTTTTCCACAAGTCACAAAATTGCCAAGTTTGAAGACCCCTGCCCTGTAGAGTTCAGGCACTTTGCATACACAAAGCCCAGGGAACCAACAGATCTGCTTCTTTCTTTTTCCGGGGAATGTTTTCAGCTGAAGGCATTTGACTCATAGCACAAGAACATAGCTCAGGGAGAAAAGACCAAGCTTGAGGGGCAGGAGATACAGCCAGGGGGAACCTGACACAGGATGGCAGAGAGAAACAAGACTCTGCCAAATGCCAAATTCTGGGCAAAAAGCATCAGGAGATTATACAGAGGAGAGTTTTAACACCTGTGAGGGGGAAAAAATGCTGATGTCCCGGAATAGGACTCTGCACAGAACTCTCAAACAACAACAGATATCCCTGTCAGCACGACAGATCATTCATTCAGCCTTGGGGCAGCCCCAGTACCTGGAAGGCCCCTAGGAATAGGGCACAAGGAGGCGACATGGGTCTCCGTAAGGGAGCACCCTCAGTGTCAGGTTTCTTATTTCCTCTTCATCAAGCTGAGATGGCAACCTGCAGGAAGAAGACATACTGTCAGCTGGTCACACGTTAATTTCCATTCTGTGGCTGAAGCAGCAGCTGTACTCATTCTCTGGAACTTAAAGCTAGGATCCCCCCACCCGCCACAACTCCTTACTCATCCACAACTCGCTTTTCACGTTTCCTTCCCATTTCAGGCCATTTTGAACTGATAGCTTGCTTCCTTCATATCCAAACAGACATTTCTACAAAGAATTGTCTACTTATGCATTCTGTCCTTCCCACATACCCACGCTCACACGGCAGGAGATACACAAAGTAAAATAATGCGGATTACACTCGTTGCAACAAGTACAACCATTAAGAAAATTAGTCTCAAATAAACTCAGTCAACTTTACTGGAGATCCTAATTTTTTTTTTCCAGATTTACTTCAAAAACAAGACCACCAGCAGTAACTCCTTTCAGTTTATAACCCTCCACTATCCTGGGGAGAATCCAATACAGCCAGCCAAATATCAACTGTATATTCAGAGGTTGCTCTAGTAACAAAGCAGTTATCAGTATGCTAATGTTATCTTCATCTCTAAAAGACAGATCTCAACAGTCCAACCCAATTTAAGTCATGTCCCTGCATTCAACTTTAACAGACTAATCAAACAACTGTGTAGTGTGTTTTGACCCCTAAGTCTCCTTTTGCAAGGTCTGGAAAGGACAGGAGTAGGATGTGGGACAGAGGTCCTACCTAATCTCTTTTTCCAGGCACTACCTGGTCTTTCAGTACATGGAATTCTTTAGGTGGAAATTTAAAAGACGTAGAAATAGGGATGGCATGCCTGGCCCTGTAGTCCTTGAAAGGCCCTGGGCTTTAGGATAGGCCACATACAAAGGAAGAATAGAATTATGGGGCTAACTAGATATTAGATTCATACAATCCAGTTATTAAATCAATTTGAGGGGGGTTTGCACAACACACTGAACCATCACAACATATCTGGGTCTGCACAACAAACCAACCCTTTTTTTAAAAAAAAAAAATACAACCAAATTTTAAATTAACAAGGCTTAGCATGTTGTATGTAAAAATTTAGTGATTATTTAGCTGATCTGGTTAACTGTTCTGACTGAACCCAAACCATAACAGAACTGGCTTCAGTCTTAAGGATGAAATAAGGGGGGGGGGGGGGGCGCCTTGGAACATCCTTCATCCTAAGGAGAAAAAGCCATTGCTAAGATTATAATCATAACCAATAACTGTGAGGAAGCTTACAGAATGGCAAAGCCAAGTAGATTGACAGGAGGACCAAGTTCTTAATTCCTCAGGTCCGAAGACTTATGAGACAAACGTTCTAGACCAGTGTTTCTCAACCTTGGCGATGGTTTAAGATGTTTAACCTTTAAGATGTTTGGACTTCAAAGCAAAGCTGGCTGGGGAATTCTGGGAGTTGAAGTCCAAACATCTTAAAGTCTCCAAGGTTGAGAAACACTGGTCTAGACTGTAGAGACCAAGAAAGAGGCATGAAGATGTACAGAGAAAGATTTAAGGCAACTATTATTTTAACTTGAAAGGAAGAATAACTTGCCTTATTCCATCTATGTGCCTTTGAAACAGAAGGTTGATCTTAGTTTCACTGTGAGAATATATACTGTAGATAGTCCTTGACTTATAACCATTTGTTTAATGACCGTTCAAAGTTACAACAGCACTGTAAAAAAGTGACTCATGACCATTTTTCACACTTATGACCGCTACAGCATCCCTGTGGCCATTTGATCAAAATTCAGATACTTGGCAACTGGCATGCATTTACAGTTGTCCTGGGGTCATCTGATCACCACTTTGTAACCTTCTCAAGTGGCTTCCAACAAGCAAAGTCAACGTGTCAGTTTTCCTTAATAACCACACAAAATTAACTTAAAACTCCAGTGATTTGCTTAACAACTACGGCAAAAAACATGGTAAAATGGGGCATAACTCACTTAACAACTGTCTTGCTTAGCAATGGAAACTTTGGGTTCCATCGTGGACGTAAGTTGAGGATTACCTGTAGTGCAGACAATAGCGTTTTAATATCTAGGCCCTAGATCCGTGATGGTGAACCTATGGCATAGGTGCCACAGGTGGCACGCAGAGCCATCTTGCTGGGCACACAAGCTGTCAGCTAACTTACCTCCAGCTGAGCATGCACATGCGATTACGCATGCACGATTGCAGAGACCCATCTGGTCTTCGGGCCTCCTCTATGCATGCGCGCAATTGCAGCAGGAAATCCAGTTGGTCTTCAGAGCTCTCCTGCACATGCACACGCCATTGCTCATGTGTGCATGAGTCCCTGTGCACAGCGTGCATACGTTGCATGTGCAAAAGCTGCACGCATGTGCAGATATGGTTGCACATGCAGCACACATGGAGGAGCCACACGCAAGTGCAGATGGCACACACAAAGCCCATACTTTTCGGCACTCGGTAAGTAAAAGGTTCACCACCACTGCCTTAGATATTAAAACACTATTGTCTGCGCTACAGATAAGCCTCATATTCTAGGTGATACCATCTTAAATTTAAGGGTCTCTTTCTTCTAAAGCCATAACAGGCAAGAAGCTTTAAAAAGGGAGCTCTCCAACCTACATACTTTCACTCTCACAGAAACTAATTATCATCTATTCCCATTGAAAAAGAGGAGGGGTGAGTGTGTAATCTATTGTCAACCCTGCCCAAACAATAGATGGACTGGTCTTCAGTGAATGTAATCACAGAGAAATAAATTTACTAATACCTGAAATAAATCTCCTGTTCCAAAAAGGCAATCCTCTTCCCCCAAAATGTAGTATTAGAAGAGATAACTAAACCTAGAGCTTTCTTCAAACTAGTTATCCTTCAGATATGTGAGTGTGACCTCCCCAAGTTTTCAACAAGGGTTGTTATCTGGGAATTCTGGGAGTTGAGATCCATAAAACCAAAATGTTTCCTGGTTGGGAAGGTTGTTTGTGATCTAAAAATAGTCTGCAGAATCCAGAAGATACCAAGACTCTTCCCTATCACACCTCCTTCACTTGCTAGCTCATCTGATCTTTGCAACAAACCAGATGTGAAAGGATCCTTATACTTACAGCTCTATCAATATTCAAATGCTTACCCCCAGGGTTGTCAAGCTATGGATAGGGATGCCCAGGGAGACACAAGCAACTTTGGCAAGGCAGAACTGGATATTTGTCAAAGCTCACTCCTGCTTTGTTTCAAAAAGCTCAAGCAAGAATAAAACCTGATCATATTTTGAGAGTTGGCTATCCATCCAAACTGTCACAAATCACAGCTGCTTTGTTAGTTTTATTCACAAGGAATGCTTACGCACCAAGGTCCTTCTCTGGATTATAAAGCAGGGTTTGAGAAGGCCTGAATTAGCTCCTTAAAGCAATAACTCAAAAGTCTCCCTATGTTGTGTCCACATTCTCCTCTAGGTTCCAGAGTTTATCCCACTGTGTGACCCAACAAATTTTGAAGTTCTGTTCTGCTTTTGTGTGAAGGGAAAAATATCTCCCAGCATTGTCCCTTTCGGCAGACTAACTTGCAATTCAGCATGAAACCAAACTGGAATAGTTTTATCCTTTCAAACTCTATTTGTCTTGACTGTCAGCCAAAACCAGAGCTGGTTTTAGCTTCGGCCTCTTCAGAGAATGATTCCAATACCATTCAACAGAACTGTTGTCTCCATCTATTCTGGGAGATGGGAACAATGTTATGATAGCACCCTTAGATCACAGGCACTTGGGGAACACATCAAAATTCAGCCCCTCTTCCTGTTCCCCCTGAGCCCAGGCAGAACAACCCCATCCTAGTCCATCAGGACTCTGGCCAAGTCACCTCCACTGTGGGACAGAGCAGCCGAGTGAGACACAAGTACAGCTTCGTGGCAGGCTACAGATATAGGCCAGGGGGTGCTGTGCAGAATAAAGTGACAGATGCAAACTTTGGGAAAGAAAAAAAGGCCACAACTAAATAATACTAAAATAGCACATCTCAGAATTCAGTTTTCCCAGCAAGAGTATGTCACTCCCCCAAATGCAGGAAAAAAAAATCAAATGATACAATAAGAATACCAACAGTGATTGAACTGCAACAGTTGCTGGATAGTCCTAGTACTCTCTCTCTCTCTCTCTCTCTCACTGTGTGTGTGTGTGTGTGTAATTACAGGTAGTCCTCAACTTACAACAGTTCACTTAGTGACCATTCAAAGACACAGCACTGAAAAAAGTGACTTATGACCATTTTTCACACTGATGATCATTGCAGCATCCCCACGGGCACGTGATTTACATTTGGATGCTTGACAACTGACTCACATTTATGACAACTGACTCACGTTGCAGTGTCCTGGGATTTGTGATTCCCTTTTGCAATCTTGGGGCAAAGCAAAGTCAATGTGGAAAGCTAGATCCACTTAACAACCATGTTACTAATTTAACAACTGCGGGGATCCACTTAACAAATGTGGCACGAAAAGCTGTAAAATGGGGCAAAACTCGCTCAGTGACATAAATTTTGGGCTCAAGTTGTGATTGTAAGTTGACGACTACCTGTACAGTATTGGATGGGCTTGGGTTGACCCATTCTCCATTAGACTGTGGAGCTAATTTTGGGCCAATCTACTTCCCAGGGCTTCTCCTATGACACACATAGGTTCACCCTCCCAGGTCTGGGAGAAAAGTCAGGAATAGGATACATATAAACACCCTAAACTGTTTTTTTTCTGGCTGAATATATGCCAGGCCTATGAGCAAGTCCCCCAAAGCACAGGAGGAGTGCAGGTTACAGGTCAACGTTTTTTCTCTCCCACCCCTTGGGGTCGTTGTCCTCCTCCTGCCTGGCCCCTTGCAATATTGCATAGGGGAGAAAGCTCCACATCCCACAGGATATTTTCCTTCACTCATTCCCCCCTCTCCTCCTCTTTGTAGGAGGCATGTGCAGAACAGCCAGAGAAACAACACAGAGGGGGGGGGAGGAAGGTTAAGGAAAGCCCACCTGTTCCTCCTCTAGAACAAAGTAACCCCTGCAGACCTGAGAAGCTGAAGAGTTGCATAGCTCAGGCTCATTTTTTGGCCCCGACCATCCCTTTTAGTGAGGCATTCCAGAAAAACCAATTTTTTGGGGGGGGGGGGGGAGAGGGGCGGAGAACCACAAAAGCGAGACAGTACAGGCATACATTTCAGACACGTGCAGGTCTCTTCCCCCCCCCTCGGGCCCCCCTTTCTAAATGCAATGAGTTGAATCCTAATTCTTAGGCCTTTTCGCCTGTAAACATCCGAAGCAAGAAAGAACCGGGACTTATTACACGTCGGTGTATTTGATATAGCCCTGACAAGCCTATTCAGTCGGGGCGGAGGTGGGGGGGGGGGGGGCTTGTAGTAAGGGAACTTTCCCGGCGCTGAGCAACTCCGGCGCCTACAGAGGGGCCTGGAGCCCGGGTCCCGGACAGGTGCGTCCTCACGCCCCTTTTCCTTGCAGGCTCCGCAGCTCCCGGCCTCTCTTGCGCCCCAACGGAGACGCTTCTCTAGCTAGCCAAGACTCTCCCCACCCCATTCGAAGCCCCCCCCTCCCCCAGCCGAGGTAGAGGACGGCCTAAGGGACTCCCCGCTCCTCTTTCCCGTCCTTTCTCGCCCATCCTTCTGAAGATTAGGCATTTCCCAAAGGCCCGGCCTCTCCAGAGCCGCCTGTCCCCCTACCACCACCCCGTCCCACGCCGAGGCTCCAGAGGCGTAAGGCGGGCGCCTCTCGGTCAGATCCCCCGGCTCCTCCTTGCGCGCCCGGCAGCCGCAGTTGCGCCCCGCTCCACCTCCCGCCGTTCGTTCCCCTCGATTCACCTCGCAATGCCCCAGCGGGTTCGGTGGAAAGGCTGGGCCGCCTTCCTCTCGGGCCAGCGGGGAGAAGCGGGCACCGGGTCCCCTCCCTGCGCTCAGCGGCTCTCGTCTCCCAGCCCCTCGCTCGGTGTTTTTACGGCGTGTCCCCCGCGCGCCGCCGCCGCCGCCGTCTCCTCTCCATTCCTGCCTGCCTGCCTGCTCGCTCGCTCTGGGCCCATCCCCTCCCCTCCCCTCCCCTCCCCTCCCGCGTTGTCCAGGGTAAACGCCCTCTAGCCCGGATCCACAAGGCTCGCCCCACTCTGTGTGCGCTCCCGACCGGCGATGGCCAAGAGGGAGGCCTTAAAGGCACAAGATCCCTTTTGTCTGCTTCCCTTCCCCCCACCCCGCACCCCGCAGCGTTGGGATGCGGGGGCAGTTGTGGAGGGAAAGAGGGGGGAGACGCCAAGGTGCAGAGAAGAGCCGTGATTCTTGGCAGCGAATGCGCTTGGCAACGGAGTCGGAAAGAGGCTGCCCAACGCAGGCAGGGGCACCTGCTGCAAACCGACTGAAGGACGAAGGGGAAGCGTTGGCTCACCCGGGGGGCTTTTAGCTCGCTCCCCGCGGTGGGTGATTGATATGCGTCGCCTTAGAAGTCTGCCCTCAACCCGGTTTTCCGGGGATGTCAAATATCTACCAGCTGGGTGAAAGAAAATAAATAAATAAACAACCTCGTGTCCATTATCATTTTTCACGTCCCGAGCCGTGTGTATTTCAATTGCAGATCAAGCGCTTCCACAACGGGTCCTCTTTCCTGCGGTTGCGTCTTTCCAGTATAAAGGGAGGGTTGCACCCCAAACGAAGCGATCCCCAAAACAACGCCAATCATGGGGGAGGAGTTCAGCTTTGTCTTTTTGCTCTGGGGCCACCTGTTGATTTCCACCACCACCCCCAAACTCTGAAGAAGCTTGCTCTTCCGCCACCCCCCCACCCCCAAGCCTATACAAACACCCCAATCCACAATTGGCTAGGAGGCTGCTCTAATTGTGGTTTATGGAGCGAGGGTAGGCCAAAATATCTGGTAGCTTTAGTACTAACTCACTGACAAGATCCAAGTATGGAGGGACAGTTGACCTTGGGAAATAGGCCAATGGGTTAAGAAATGCCCTGCTGGCAAGCATTGGTATTGGCTGAGGAGACCTGTTAGGTTTATTGACAGTTTGTGCTCCTAACAGCTAGTTAAACTGTTTGCCCTCAGCTGTCCCAAGGAAGGGGGGGAGTTTGAACCCTCTTAATTTGCAAGGAAAAGGAGAAAGGCAAATCCTCTAGGCTTCCCAAGAGGGGAGCTAGATTATTAATTTGAAAGAAATCCCAATGGGAATTTTGGAAAAGGCCACATAGGCTGATGTAGTCTTTTAAAGGCATTATCTGACAGGCTCTTCCACAGACCAGGGGTAAAATGCAGCCGGGCTTTGGATAGATCCCCAATGCCCAGCACAGAAACAGTTTAAAGAATGAGGATCTCTCTTATCAGCATTGTAGAAATTCTCTTGTGCACTGTGTGAGCCCTAAACATTGGAGAGCCCTTCAGCCAATCCAGAATCTGCCCGCCCCTCATGTAATCCAGCCACCTGACTTTGGGTAAATGGAAATGTTTTCTTCCCATTAAAAACTATTGGAAGGAGACTGCTGCCTTTTCATCTGGGAAATATTGCAGTTAAGGTAAGGCAGGGGTGGGCAATTGTGGCTCTTTTATGACTTGTGGACTTCAAATCCCAGAATCCCTGGGCAAGGCAACCT
>JAEANM010023322.1:0-11394 GCA_017656035.1 Myanophis thanlyinensis
TATGATGAGTCAGTCTCAGCAAACTGAAGTAGGGAAGATCTCGTTTACTCTACCATACCTTTGTATTAAGGGATTCTTGGAATTGAATTCATGCAAGATATCCTCTATAAACTATTCTGTATTCTTTGATTATGGTGCACCTTGGATTTTAATCTTAAATGAAATGGCCATTATATAAATATTATTTATAAATGTAATATCATTTTTGTTCCCCCCTCATGATAAGATGTGACCTATTGTTGATAAATAAAAATAGAGTGATGATCATCCTGTGATTCATTCATTTTATATATTTTAAGCATTTATATGGCCACCCAAATAAAACAATATATATCTGCATGACATACAAAAATAAGTAAACAAATTACCCCCACTAAAACCTTAAATACAAATAAATTGTAACAATTAATTGAGGATCAGAGGCTCAAACTTGTTATATTGAGTTCTAGTTGGGGGAAGTTGTTAAGTTGCTGGACAAGAAACTGGGAAACCTGAATTCTAGTCTTTTCTTGGGCTTGAAAAGCAGCTGCATGACTTTTGGCTTCTCTCTACCTCTCTCTCTCAGCCCATCCCATCTTAAAGGATGTTTGTTGTGGGGAAAATGTGAGTCAGAAGCATTATATGCACTAAAAGTGAGTTGTCTGTTAGGTCTATTTCATTAGCATTGGTTGGGCACTTTACTAAGATACAGGTGGCTAAACAGCTGATTCCACCCAGTTTCCATTTACCCCAACAATTATCCTGTTGGAAGTTAACACCCACCTCTCCTAAAAAAATGAAAATATTAAAAGGCAGCATATTTCCCCTAAAAGAGAAACAGAAAAAAAATGAAATCTTAAGACCGAAATTCAGCCCTAGCCCCCTGCCCCCACCAGCAGATCCTTATTTGGAAAACAATAGACAGAGCTAGCTTTATTTACAACCTAAAAGCCCCAGGATGGGATTGCCCAACTCTCCACATGGCCCCTTGGAAGATTATATCACTCAGTAAGATTCAACCAAGCTTGGGACTCAAAAGACAACCTATAAAGTTACCCTTGCATGACACCATGGGAATCTGACAACCAATCAGAACACAAGCCCAAATTCAAACTACAACAGAGGGTATAAAACCCAGGGGCTCTCAGCATCTCAGCCTTTTTCACCTGGGACTTCAAGCCATGAGGTCCTGAACCTGCTCCACCAATAAAACCATCCTTCCAAGCAGTCTCCATGTTTCCAGTGTCTTTCTCCCCACTTGGAACTGAATCCACATGGATATTTCTTCTAACAATCCAATACCACAGAATTCCTCCATGAGAAAGGAGATTTAATAAAGTGCCAATTCCCTCCTCTACACGTATGCATGCATGTATGCAGGCATACATACACACCTGCACACAAAAACCCTGCAACAGCTGGTAGATTCCCCAGGTGAGAAAGATCTTTCTCTTGCACAACAAATGCTCTGAATTCCTTACTGCTGAAAGAAAGTTGGCTCTGAAAGTAAGTGGCGTGATTGTGAGTGGGGAGATGAGCCATAGGCTTACTTGGGCAACAGGAACAGGACAAAGCCTTACACCATTAATCATATTTTGATCATTGTATTTAGAGTAGGAAGCATAGGATTCCTTTCATTTTTACTGCTATTTATAGGCTAGCTGGCTGTTTTTTCCCCTTAGCATCCTGCCCATACCATGGGGAAGAGAGAGCATGAGAGCAAAGAGAACTGATGGAACCACCATAAAAACTATTCAACCTTTGCTAGAATGAATGAGTAACAATTATTACTGTTTCTTCTTCATTTATTTATCTTCAGGCATGATGTGGCAAAAGCTAAACAATCAAGTGGGGAGCAGTAAGAAAGGGAGCAGCATTATCTCTAACTGATTGCAAGGCTGTCAGCTCTGACAGATGCCCAAAGGTTTCAGTTTTAGTAGCATGCTAAATCCAAATGCTAAAGGCATTGATCTGCAAGAATTCACTGAACAAGTGATAAGGAAGGGCAAATGTACATCAAAGACTATGACAAGAATAAGGTGAAGATCTATTATTCTACAATATTCACTCCTAAATTAAAGGAAGGAAAAGTATTGATTTAAAAATGCACAACATCTT
This sequence comes from Myanophis thanlyinensis, assembly GCA_017656035.1. Lineage (NCBI taxonomy): Eukaryota > Metazoa > Chordata > Lepidosauria > Squamata > Homalopsidae > Myanophis > Myanophis thanlyinensis. Next base: position 2,098 of record JAEANM010023322.1, read on the forward strand.
AATAGTATTTCAACAATCTAACCAAGTAAAGTGCTGAGCTCTATGCATTGGATACTTGGAACATTGAATCCATTATTTTGGATTCTTGCTAGAAACAAGGTGTTATATATAATCCGTAATCTAAACAGTCCTTTTTAGCTTTCTGACTCTAAAATTATATACTTGAGAATGCAAACAGGAAATGTTTGTTGCCTAGATTATGGGTTGTACATTTTTGATAGTTTAGACCTCCTTATCAGCAGTGATAAATTGCAGTTTTTTTCATACCATTCTTTAATGATGGCGTTATTGCAGGTGACTTGATAATAGGCAAAACTTCAGAGGCTATATCTGTTGATATTGCCCAAATAGTATGTCCACAGTAGATGGTGAGAAAAAAATAACTGGGCTTCTAACTGCATGCTATTTCTATGGCTTGCTTCAGTTTTACAAATGACAGATGGAGTAGTTCTTAAAACAATTGCAACTCAGAGGACAAGAATTATTCCATATGAATACAGTTGAAGTACCTTTTGTGTATGAATATTCTCCAGTAGATAAACAGTAAGAAGAAAGATACCTACTTAGGAAAAAGTTTTAAGGATTTTTAAAAATATATCTAATTCAACAAGTAGAAAATCCAGCTATTATTGCAACCATTGAATAATCAAAATGACAACTTGGAGCAGATAGAAATATCTCTCCTATATTCTGGTGACATGTACAATCACTTCTAGAGCATTTACAGCCCTGTTTTGAATCCAGTATTTTATCTTTCCTTGTCATGAGATTCTTTTTGCTCCCATGCACTGAAGAGAATAGGGTATCAGGATCTGGAAACAGAAGTAACTGACCTGGGACTCTGACAAATAGTGTCATTCCAGAAGATGTAGGTGAGGATGCTCGGGTATACAAATATCACTTTCCCTAAAAATCTCAAGAAGTTGCAAAGCTTCTGTGATCTTTTCACTTTGTGGATCCTGATATTTATCAATAGCAGCAACTGTGGATGCAGATCTCCCAGATACAATAAGCTAACACCTAGCTTCTGCTTCTGAGTATTTGAATAACAATAATAAGAAAGCAGAGTTGAAAGGGACCTTCAAGGTCTTCTAATCCAACCTCCTGCTCAAGTAGGAAACCCTATATCATTTCAAATCTCAATCTCATGCTCAATCTCTTCTTAAAACCTTCTAATGTCAGAGCACCCACAACTTTTGGAGGCAAGTCATTCCACTGATTTATTGTTCACACTATCAGGGAATTTTTCCTTAGTTCTAGGTTGGTCTTCTCCTTGATTACTTTCATCCATTGCTTCTTGTCCTGTCTTCAGGTGCTTTGGAGAATAGGTTGACCCCCTCTTTTTTGTGGCAGCCCCTTAGCTTTGTTTTGAGAATGTCAGAGATGAGCAGGATAGTTACTCTGTTCCACTTGAACTTATTTTAATTTAAAAATTTAATGGGTTAAAGTAGAAGTGGAATGGTAGAAATCATCTTGATGGATGAGTGAGGTGGGAATTTGCTTTTGGAAAATATCTGCCCACCTAGCAATAATATAAATATTATATTCAAATATCCACAACATTCAAATTATATATACACCCTTAAATAATTTTCCTGCTTCTTCAATTACAGATGTTTCTCATTAGGAACCACAGTTGGAACTAGAAACTTGGTTAAATGAATTGTTCATGAAGTAAAACATGATTTTATGATTTTACTTCAGCTTTTCTCTGCTTTGCAAACTTGTGAAAATTGTAAATGTGAGGATTAATTTTAAAATTATTGTCAAACTTGGAAAGGTTTGCTTACAAAGGAGGGAGGCAGAGACAGGTCCAGATGGCAATGGAGTTGGCACAAGGCTAGCTGGAGACTGGGATAGCTACAGAAGCCACACTGCCGAGAGATGTCATTTCTGGTGGTGATGGTGGTGGTGGGGAGTTAACTGTTTGCTGTTTGACTGTCTGCTATATTGCCTGACACTACTATGCTGTAGGCTGTTAATAAGTAACAATGCACAGAGGACAAGTATGAGGTTAATTAGTTAGTTTAGGATAATGTGGGATAAATTGGGAACAGTAGTGTGTAGGTTAGGGTTAGGGGTCTAACCCAAGCTAATAAAGGCATAATAGGTAATGGGGATGGGGATGGGGAGCACAGGTGCTGGTGGTTATGGGAGAGGGATCATGTGTGGGTGGAGCTGGGCAGAGCTCATATAGTCTGAAACTAACAGGCTGTGAAACACTGTTGGTGCTGATGTATCCTGTTATGGACTCAATGTGTACCTGTACATCTTGTAATAAACTAGGTTAGCCTCTTTGGTCTTGGTTATTGTTGGCTAGGACACTTGATAATTATTTTTTCTTCACTGTCATAACTATGAACTTGCTAAATGAGAAAGTCACTAAACAAGGGAACATCTGACATTTTGTACTTATTGATATAATAAAGGTTGGTACACTGGACTGGGAATCTGTGAGTAGCCTAGTTGTGGCCTATAAGAATAAAAATAATGACTAAACAAATTGGAAGTTAGGCGAATCAACTGCAAATATCTCTCAGGAAAATATTGGTTACAGTAGTAACATGGATATGAGACAGGCAAAAAAACCCAGATGTAAGATGTTTGATTATGCATATGACTCAAAGGGTTCAATGGGCTGAAGGACAGTTGTTAGCTTTGCACCAGAAGGGCAGACAGGGGGCTGACTACATCCAGGATTTCAGGTGAGTCACTGGGAAGTTGTTCAGTTGGTCAGAACACTTGCTGGTACATCAGTTCCGTGCTGGGTTGGACCGTGAACTGCGACAGGCCTGCCTTTATCAAGGACTCCCAAATTGGCTGCATGAATGGTATTGGGCCATGATTGAATTAGACATTGGCCTACACAAGTTCCTATTGAGGCCCACACTGACCCCTATCCCGAGGGATCCTACTGGAAGGGTCCCTAGCATCCCAGGGATGCTGGGGACAACAGAGCCCATTGGGATGCGCCCTCTGGTGATCCAGACCACTGTTCAACCATCATTTAAGTGCTTCTGGTGTGGCCACCCAGGCCATTGCGCTGCTGAGTGTCCAGCACCTAGGCCCCAAACACAGCCCCAGGTAGATACTGCTGCAGTGCCAACATCAACACCTATTTTATGCAAAACATGAGTTTTCCAGCCAGCAGTTAATGTAGATCTTGTCTTTTCTCTGATCAAACATGTTAATTTAGCCATCTCAGCAAATTCCATCATCTTCACCAACAATTCCTCCATAGTGGATAGTGTTGAATCTTTCTGTCTTCAGGCATACAATAATCTTACTACAGTTATCATGTATGAAAACAAAATATCTATGACTTTTTTCCAATTGTTTGTCCATCAGTCCCAAATCTCTGCTCTCAACTCTACATTAATCATACACTGAATCAGTGTATGTAATTAAATCCAGAATTTTCAAACTTTTTTACATGTCTACCAAGCATGATAAAATGTTCCTTCTTGTTTATACTTTCAACATAAATTTGAAGTGACTTTATACATTCTAGACAATTTATGTGGTGACATAAGCAATGGCTGTTCATTTTTAAGGTATTCAGAAGATTAAAGTTTTGGGATCTCTTGTGAAGACCTCAGGCAATTCAGGTATTGCCAACATGTTTATTAGAGTTTAATGACAAATTGAAGCATGAAATTGTAGTCTTTATTTTATTTATTAAATTTATACACACACACACACCACATTTCACTGTCAAGTGACTCAAGGCAGCTTACAATAAGCTAAAAACTACAATATAAAATTAAAATAATAAATATTACAATTGAAATTAACAAAGTAGCTAAGAAAGGAGCAATATAGACCAGATGGAGATAGAATCTTTTCTTAATCCACTAGCCACCTTGAATAAGAAATGTCAGATTGGGATGTTATCATTATTGAGACATCATTATTTGGCTACCTTGAATGGCAAATTCTGGAAAGTGAAGATCTAACAAACCAGGATTTTTTTAGTTGGGATAGGCTGGCTTATGTCATTTGGCTATATTTCTGTTATAGCTTGGTTTTGCTCATATTGTCTATTGGTCAGTGGGTTGATTAGGAAAAAATATGATTTAGTACAGAAGGAAAATTTCAAAAATAAAATTACAGCTTCTTGCTATTTAAGTGCACATTCCTTCTTGGTATTTCCAACCTTGAATATGCTTATTTTTGTTCTTAAAGTATATTCTCTATTAAAGAGATAGAAATATCTAATTTCTTTCCATTAATCCCAAAAGCACACACTATGTCTTTCTCTCAAATTACTCCTGTTTTCTAAGAAACATAGTATAAGATATCCCATAGATATAGAAGATGATGATCAAATACAGGCATTCTTCAATTTACAACCATTCTTTTACTGATATGATTTATAACTAGTTCTTGCATTTATAAGTGATGCAGCATCCCTAAAGTCATGTGATCAGTATTTGGATGCTTGGCAATCTACATGCATTTATAACAGTTGCAGTGCCCTGGGGTCATGCAATAATCATTTGCAACTTTCCTAGCTGTATTCAGCAAGCAAAGTCAATGGGGGAAACTAGATTCTCATAATGACTGCATTATTTACTTAAGAGCTGCAATGATTTGCTTAACAACCATGGCACAAAAGGGCATAAAATGGGTATGTTTCACTTCCTTAACAACTGCTTAACAACACAAAGTCTGGTCTCAATTGTGGTTTCCTAACTTATGTTTTTCAATAGAGACATGCTGTTTTAGAAGCCTATGTGGAATGCTTCCATTTATCACATTTAGTTGTTTTTTCTCAGCAGATTGTTATTACCAAATATGTGTTTTACATTCTTTTTTTCTCTTTCTCAAACTTTTAAGTTGCTTTTGCTGTTTGTTCATTTCTTCACCTTCCTTTGCTCAGTATTTTTTTTCCAGTTCTACTTACACTTTGTAAAGAAGTTGCAAAATATTATTTCAAATTTTGGACTTTGTTTTTACAGTCCTCATTTCTCTCTGTCTCTCCCTCCCCCCCTCTCTCAAATCCCAGTGCAATTTCTATTATTAATTCTTATCCACTAATGGATAATCCACTTATCTCAGCATCAATGAATCCTATCGTGCACATGTACCTGTTATTCTATGACAAGAATTGAGGATTTTTAAAACAGGGGATGGGACTGCAGGACTACGACCCTGTTTCTCGAAGAGAGAACGTCTCTGAACTCCAGTCACGTTTGATGGATCCAGAAGCATGCGCACAAGCTGAGCCTGGAGCTGTCCAAGTGCTGAAATTTATAGTCAGTGTCTAAGATCACAGCCCTCCTTCATTCCGGCACAGGGAGTGTAGCATTTTTCCTTTCCTTTTTTTTTTTTTTGAGCACAACATTAACCATGCACCTTTGATATTTACAACTTGCTAATAAAGAAATAGGTGAAAGCCTTTCTCCCATTTTGACAATGCTTCAGACAAATACTGATTTGTAAACCCAAGGGAATTGTAGACAGCTCCGGAAGACAGACCAACGTGGCTGCATTATTCTCATCTCCATAATGTTAAGGTAGAGAAAGATTTGGAAGGGTGGGAAGACATTCAACATTTCCAAAAGAAGCTTTACAGAGAACTGGCAGTTCCAGATGGTTGTACCTTTTGTGTTGGCTGCTTGGGAATGCTCTTGGGTTTAACCTAACCATGATTTTAAGGACTGATACTTTGGATGTTTTTTTATCTCCAATGTACGCAAACACAGATCTTTTCTTTCTGATTATAAAGAAATTTAAATTATTACTGGATTTGGAAATTTAGAGAAGACAAGTACTTTCTGACAACCTCTTTTTATTGATGCTGTAATCGTTCCTGGAATATTGTTTTCTCACCTTCAATACAGAAAACAGGAGGAATGAACCGACAGCTAATGAGCATTTTGACAGCCTTGTTTGCAGTTTTTTTAGAAACATATCATTTCAGGTAGGTAAAATCATTTCTTTTTTATAAGCCTGTGTTAAAGATGCAGGGATTTAGAGCTGCTTCATACTATTCTTTTTGCTGAATCCGTAGTCTGAATATATAGACTAGGTATAATTGTGCCATTGGAAATAGCTGTTGCTTAGTAACACACTTAAAAATTCCACACAACTTCAGTCTATGGAGAAGTTACTGAGGTATTCTTCCTTTAGGATACAATGTTTATGGGTAGCTAGAACATTTCCTCAAGTCAATTAAATTTATGTAATAATTTTTAATTATCAAACAGAATAATTTCTTCTTGTGTGCAACAATGAAATTAATTTGTGGCTGTGGACAGACACTCAATTGTTACTATTTAATACATGGTAATAGTCCTGCTGTATTAAAATCAAGAAAATAAACTAGGCATGGGGAGGAAAAGAGTCTCCATGCTCTCATGTGCACCCTTGCTACAGCAGTTCTAGTCTATGTTAATAAAATCATGGAGAACTGAAACTTCGCTGGATTAACTAAAATAATATGTTAATATGACCATGTATGAGATAGCAGGGAAACATATTTACTAGTGGAAAAAAAATCTAAGAAGCCATTGTCTCAATAGATGTTAATCAAGAAACAGTTTTTAAATCAGTTCAGCATGCATATCTGATTTTATTACCTATAGAAGGAAGCAGTGAATATTTAAATGAAAAAATCAGTGTTTAGCCTCATTAATTTTGTCTTATTAAATGAATAATTCTGGGTGATAAATGAATTGATAAAAATGTATATAAAGAACATTAGAATTTAAAAGTATGAATATTAATATATCAAAACAGTATGTCAAGTTATAACAGTGAGTTTGAATGTTGCTCTATATGATTATTGTGTATAGAACATATTATATTATTATAAATCATGTCTATTTATAGAGTTGACTAACTAAACAAGAAGGAAAAAAATATTTGCTTAGGAAAGAAAAGAATTGTAAAGTGTTGGTACTTTATATGCAGAAAGCTATGAAAGCATAATAATTAATAGATTTTGCAGTAAGGGTTATTATCCATGGATGATCATTGATATTTTTCTTTTACTTAGAGGAAATGAACAACCAACTTATTTAATTAGTGCCTATTAAGTTGTTTGATATTTTTATATAGTTTGGACAATAACGTTGTAAAAGCATTTGCTGATTGTGCGATATGTTTGGCCGGACTTTCAGAGATAAATTCAAATTCAAATACAAATTTTATTGGTCACATGCACAGTCATACATGTATAATAATGTAGATCCATAACTGAAAATATAAACACTTTTTGAAAATAATTAAATGAAAAACTTATGAATTAAATATCTTAGTCTGATCTTTTTTCAGTTTGATTCCAAAAAGTTTTGATGTTTTTCACTGTTCTGTAAAAGTTATGTTAACATTACACTTTTCCAGTGAAAGTGATGTAACTACAATATTACTAATAATAACTAATAATTTATCTAGGACAACTTTCTGTAAAGAACATGATTCCAGATCTGCAAAATCTCCTTCACAGACACTCTCTCCTTCAGATTTTTTGGATAAATTAATGGGACGGACATCAGGTTATGATGCACGAATAAGGCCAAATTTTAAAGGTAAACCATTTTTAGTACATACAAAATTAACTGTTTGTAAAGCATACATTGTGATAAATGAACATGAAGATTTTCAGGTACTTTATTCTAGAATAGCCATAACCCACCTGGGGCCCTTCAATTAGTTTGGACTTTCTGGTAGCTCCATCAATACTGACTATTAGTCATAAAAGCTAGAACTGAAAGGATTTGTAGTCTAAAGCAATTTAACTTGGTTCTGATAGGAATTGTATTTGAAATATATAGAGAGATTCTGATGGGGAAATCTTATGAAGGATTAGATATAGAGGAGTATTGCTTTCACAAATAATTAGAAGTCTATATTTCATATAAGTAGGAACACCATAGTTGAAATAGCACAGAGATTATATAATTTTGTATCTCTTCAAATGTTAAATTTAAAAAATAGTGGACAGATACAGTTTTATGCCTTCAAACACCTGAGGCAGAGAGAAATTTGGTATCTGAAACATTTAGTTATGTAAAGTTTATTCTATATTTTTGATCATGTATAAACTTGGTGTAAAAAAAAGAATTGCTCTTATGAAGACCTCAGCCAGCATGAAAGTTCTTCCTGTGATTCATTACATGATACTTTAGTTCTCCAATGATAATCCATCTATAAGTCAGCCCTAAATGTTCAGTATTCAAACAATAAGCATGACATCAGAACTGAGTACTTTTGAGTTTAGCATCACAGAGTTTTGCTGGTATCAACAGGTAGATCATAGCACAAATCTAAATTTGCATAGCTAAGTATCTCTCTCCAATCATGACAATATAGTACATGATTAGTAGTTTGAATGTATTTAAATTGAATATATAATAATAGTAATGGAGACTTTGTAAAATTAAATTACATTTGCTTATTATCAGAAACAATTAATTTTGAAATGGAAGTACAAATAAAGCAAATGTATATTTGGATTCCATTTGCTTAACCATAACACATTATTCTAGGTTATAGTATAGATTTTGATTTTACTTTAATGTATTCCAAAGTGTAGAAGATTCAATTCTGAAGGAAGGGAGGAAGACTTGGAAGATAGAACCTCTCAGTTTAAAACACACAATTATTTTCTTGTATATTTGTAATGTTGATTTACACTATGTATCAAAGAAGATTTCATCTTACAGGTGATTCTTATTCTATAAGTAATTTTATACTTACAGCTACAGCTGCAAATAAACCATACAACATAATAGACAAGAGGTGATATTTTCATCAGCCTTATTTAAAAAATCCCATTGATAAATATAATAAACTGAGGCATACATTGAAAATATTATTCACTTTTGAAAACTATTGATTAACATACTCTGCCTTCCATTTGTTCCATATTAATTCATTATAAAAATCTCCTGAGAGAGTAAAGTAAATGTTTTAAAATATGGAAAGAAATATGGTTGATTATACTGAATCCTCTGCAATCAAATGGTTTCTCTGGTTAAAATGGTTGGTAAAGTTTTGAGTACAGTGTAGTATCCCCCTTGATAGCAAATGTTAGATTGTTGCTCTGAACAAACTACTTCAATCATAATCCCATAACTCTCACAACTGGACTTCTAGAAAAAACATGTCATCCCCTTTGCAAATTTCTAATAAAAGTAATAAAAACAGGTTAATTACTACTGATATAAATTCAAATTCAAATTTTATTGGTCACATACACAGTCATACATGATATGATATGCAGTGAAATGCTTATGCAACCACAAGTAAGTTAGGCAAAATGGGAGGGTAGGGTAGGAATAAGTTGGG
>JAEANM010023323.1:0-11394 GCA_017656035.1 Myanophis thanlyinensis
AAACCAACAAACCAACAAACCAACAAACCAAACAACCATCCAAATTGTTGGTCGGAAAAGGGATTACCAGACTCCATCTGTTGTTGTTTTTTTGCTACCATAGACTAACATGTTCTGTTCTTAGAATCTGAAATGTATTTGAATATGATTTCTGTCCAATGTGATTAATTGCTTCCTGGAGTATTTCTCAAATTATTTTAAATTCTGTTTACACAATTGTGAAATATCATTGCACATTGCACATAGTGGGTAGGGAAGAAGACAGGAGAAAAAGAACCAATGAAATAATGTAGGGGTCCCCAAACTTTCCAACTTGGCAGCCCAGCCCAGCATTGGGTGTGTGTGTGTGTGTCATGTGAGTGGCAGGGGCATGCGTGCATGCACAGCTCTATTTGTGCTCACACACAAATGCAGCTTTGCATGTGAGCAGAGGTTTGCACACAAGCATAAGCGCCATCAGCTCTCACGAATATGAGCTTGCCCATTTCTCCCACAGGCCAGGTTCCTAGTGGGGGTTGGGGTTGGGGACCCCTGAAATAATGGAGAGAAGCAGCATGTAGTGGTGTCATTTTGAAGATACAAGTCATGCTTCCATACTTTGCTATCAAGAATGCAGAATTGTGGGTGCTGCATTAAAGGTCTTCAAAGAAAAAAAAAAAAGGTTGGACAGCCATTTGTCTGGGATGGAAAAAAGATTCCTGCCTTGAGCAGGGGTTTCGATTAGAAGACTTCCAAAGTCCTTGCCAGCCCTACGATTCTATAATACATGAGTGATGTCTTATTTATTTATTAAATATTTCTGTTCTGCTTTTCCTCATCTTGGACACCAGGGTGGGCTCTTACATGCACAATCATTTACTTTAAAGACCCAGCATTTTAAACTATTATCCAAGAGCCCTAATGATAGGTGGCTGTAACAATTTTTTTTAAAACACAGAAGCAGATGGAAATGTATCAGTTAAAATGCTTGGCTGAAATGCATAGCTGAGTTATACCTCATTGGAGAAAGCATGTTAAAACTGGGGTTGCAACAGAGAAAAAGTCCTTGTGGAGTCCTTGTGGAGATGGGGCGGTATATAAATGTGATTAAATAAATAAATAATAAATAAATAAATAAAAAAACTTATCTCTTTGTCATAGTATAAAGAAGATACTAATTCATAATAAAAAAACAAACAAACCAAGGAGATAGGAAAAAAAGACAGACCTTGTTTTAGTACATTCCCAGATTAAAACTTTCTGAAAGAAAAAAAAAATACAAAACACTTTCCTACATGTAGGTAGCATGTTGGCTCAGCTGTTAAGGCAGTGGGCTTGTTAGGCAACTGTCCAGGTTCAAGACCCCAGCGCCACATGATGGGATGAGCTCCCATCCTTGCCCCTGCCCACCTAGCAGTTTGAAAGTATGCAAACGTGAGTAGATAAATAGGCACCACTTTGGTGGGAAGATAACAGGGCTCTGCGATGCTGGCCACATGTTCACAGAAATGCCTTGAGACAGTCCTGGATGCGTGGCCAGCAAATGGGAGCTGAGCACTGCTCCCTATAGTCATATACACATATATAGTACATACACAGCCCTAGATGTGAGCCAAGCAACCAAACTCTGCTTGCAGACTTTGCCTTTATATTTTTAGCAGAACATCTGGACCACTCCCAACGAAATGATACAGAGGTTTCCATGAAGTCAGGCAGGAGTGAAACCACACCTAAGAGGGAGCATGCAAGAGAGAGCCTGCACTGGTGGTGGGAAGGTTGTCTGATTTGGGTTGCAAGGATCCGAATCATCACCTTGTAAGGAATATTATAAGATTCAAAAATAAAATGGTATATACATATATGTTAGCACAAATATATTAATATGGCTGTGTATTAGAAATGTTTGGAGTTGGGTGGGTCTCTGTTACTCTGGTCCTCTGGTCCAGGCAGGCACCAGCAAATTCCTGAGAAGTTAGGGTGAAACGATATATATTGGCTTGCTTTGTGGAATTCTGGCATGTGTCTCTCTCAGCTTCGGAAAAACTACCTTTTTGTTCATGCTTTATGCTGAGGGTCTCACCCATTTGCAAAATGCTTTCATTCTGTATCATCTCTGCTTTATTGCAATAAAGGCTTTTTGTTTCCATGGTCCAAGTTGTTTTATTTGATTGGTTGGAGCCATTCCCAACAACCCCAAGACTCAGCCAGGAGCTGGGACTTCGGGCTACTACCTAGCAGCCCAAATTTTGCAGCCAACTGCAACATTTTTTGCAGCACAACTACGAGAATCAAAGGAAGCAAAAGGGGAGGGGGGGCGTGATCTGCAGGGAGGTGGGCGTGGCCGGAACCTCATCCATCCCCGCATTTAATTAGAAGCAGCGGGTAGAAGGTGGAGACGAAAAGAGAAAGCTTCTCTCTTTTTCCATTGGTTGGAAGGTGTGGAGGGGGGCGTGGCCGCGGCCATTGGCAAAGGGAGGCCAGTGCGCCTGCGTGGCGCCGGCCTGCCACCTCCCTTCTTTCAGTCCCGCCTGACAGGCGAGGCGGGAGCTGTGAGGAGGAGTTCTTCGCTGCCGCGGTTGCTCTCTGAGTGGAGATGCGGCGGCTGCCCGGAGCCTTCTTCGGGCTCTGAGTCGACGGGACCGCCGGGCAGGGCGCGGCCGAGGAAAGGCTGGAGACAGACTCATGAGCACCGCCTTCTCCGCGGTCGGGCGTCGTCCCCGCCACCGCCTTTCTCTTTCCCAGCGCCGGTAGCCGAGCCGGCGGACCGGGCGGCATGTCGTCGCCGACGTGGCTGAGCTGCCGGCTGGCGCTGCGCTTGGGCTCGGCCGGTTCCTCCGGGCGGGAGTCTCGCCTGGGCGGCTGCCGCTGCCTCCTCCTCCTCCGCCGGCGCCTGAGCGCCCTCCGCCGCGCCCCCCGGCCCGAAAACGGACTCTTTCTGCCGCCCGCGGCCTCCTGCTCGGGCTCCCCGAGGCCGTTGGGCACCCACCCCAAGAAGGAGCCGATGGAGGCGCTCAACACGGCGCAGGGGGCCCGCGACTTCATCTACAGCCTGCACTCGACGGAGCGGAGCTGCCTGCTGAGGGAATTGCACCGCTTCGAGTCCATCGCCATCGCGCAAGGTGAGCGGCCCCTCCCTCCCCCCCTCCCCCCGCCCAATCGCCACGGGGGGGGGACACCAAGGAACGACCCCCCTTCTCCCCCCGTGCACGTGTGAACCGACCCCGGTGCGCCGGGCTTTTTGGCTGGGGGTGGGGTGGTGGTGGAGGAAATCATTGCAAACACGCATCTCTTGGGAGGGGATGGGGGTCAGGGAGGAGAGTGCATCCCGCGTGCAAAGCTTGGCTTAGGGAGTAAAACACGTGTAGGCGTGGAGATGGAGATTTGAAAAAAAGAGAGAGACCCATTTGGGAATGTTGGCTCTTGAGGACTTTGGAGATTCCCCCCCCCCCCAATAGAAATCCAAATTAAAACCAAATTGTGTCCGGGTCGTGTGAGTGTGATGCGTGTGCATGCATGACAATTTCCCACGGTCAGCTTACTTGCTTGGACAACTCGCTTGCCAGGACGAAAGTGACTCTTTAAATACCGAAGAAAAATACAGCGGCAGGACCGGGATCGTTTTAAAGGGGAAAAGAAAAGGATGCAAAAGGAGACGGACGGAATGAAAGGCGAATAGCAAAAATTAAAAAAAAAATTTTTTTAAATTCCCTTAAAATGTTAATTTACTTAAAAAGAAAAACCCAGCCGTTGGTTACAGCGAGTTTTTCCATTCCGGCGTCCGGGAAACGCAGCGACCCTGTAATTCCTCTTATTTATTTGCATTGAAATAAACCAACGCTTCCAAATCCCGAACAGGCGTGTGCGTGCCTGCATTTTTGCTGTAGGAAAATATTCTGCTCCCTGCCGAATCTCCTCTGCCCGGCAGCTGATGGTTGGGCACGTGGAACTGTGGGTTTGGTATTGTTTTGGTTTTTTGCTTGCTACTTGCTTTTCCAGCTGAATCCGCAGCACGCAGAATGAGTGCTACCCTGCTCGTGTCCTAAGTGAATGGCCTCTTTTTCATATTTTCCTGTAGCTGATTCAGACCATGGTGCAAGAAGACACTCTGTGTGTCACGCTGATTGCCTCTTCCAGCAGGTCTCTTGTTATTAAAAAGAACAAAATGATTTCTGGAAGTGTGGAGTATTTTTCAATACTGTATTCCAGTGCTTTAGGGTGTTTTTAACAATAACAGAGTTGGAAGGGTCTTTGGAGGTCTTCTAATCCACCCCCCTCAAAAAAAGCAAGAAAAATCCTATACCATTTCAGACAAAGGGTTGTCTAATCTCTTCTTAAAATCCTCCAGTGTTGGCATACCCACAACTTCTGAAGGCAAGTTGTTCCAATTGTTACGGTAATTGTTCTGTCGGGAAATTTCTCCTTAATTCTGGGTTGGTTCTCTCCTTGATTAGTTTCCATCCATTTTTAAAGTTTTTTTTTCTTGGTGCTTCAGCATATGTGCATATTCCTCTATTCTGGTTCTGTCTTATGGTTCACTAGTGTGCCTGATAGTGTGCAACTACAGTTTACATGCAGAGACTGATAACTTTTTAGCACAATGTTTTGATGGAACCTCCATTGATTTGTTGATATTTTAAGCAGTGGAACTTGAACATCAATGTAGAGCATTTGCAGAGTTGGCTTAATTTCAGTCGGGAATCAAAGCCAACTTTAGATCCTTAGATAGATTAATTTTGAAAATTTAAAACGGATATTTTTTAAAAACTTGAGCTTGGACATTGAAGATTGTGTCAAGTGTTTACTGAAATATGCATTAAAATATAGGGGAAAGTAGTATTTTGACCCAAGATTTGTGTACCTTTAATTTCTTTGGCTTATTTTTTTTTCTGCACTCTGCATAATTTTGCCTACCCCAAAAGGGAATATAACTGTATGTTCAAAACATCTGAGTGTTCATTGCCAGTGTTGATTGTGGTTCTCTCAAATGTAATCAATTGAATTATTTACTATTTGTTTCTAGTTTACATGGACGACAACTTTCAATAATTTTTAGCCCTGATAAACAACTAGGAAGGAAGCATAGTTCTGTAGAGTGATACTAAATAACCATTTGCATTGCATTGTGACAATACAATTGCTAATGTCAGCTACTCCTAGCTTTTTTTGTATGCTAATTGGCAGTTTGTAATCAGCAGTTTACAGATACACATGTCTCAGAAAGCTGCCATACTGCATATGTATGATGTTCTAGAACAGGGCTGTCAAACTGGATTTCTTTGAGGGATGGATCAGCATTGTAGTTCTCTGTGGGCCGGGGTGGGCGGGGAGAGAGATGGGATAGATGCCTCATGCCGCACCTGCTGGCAAAAACAAGGTCCCTGCACCCATTTTTGGCTGGCAAAATGTAGGAGGCTGTCCAGGGTGAAAATGGGGCATGGGGGGGGCTCACGTGCCTCCCTGCGCCCCATTTTGGCTACCAGAGGCACCACAGGCTGGTTTTTTGCTATTTTCAGGCTGGCCCAGCGGGCCAGATTGAAGCACCCTATGGGCCAGCCTTGAGTCTGACATTTCTGTCCTAGAAGATTGCACATCCTTTAAGTAAAAATGATGTGATGTGGAGGAATACAGGTAGTCTTTGATTTACAAGTACAATTGGGCCCCAAATTTCCATTGCTAAGCAAGGCAGTTTTTCAGTGAGTCACAATGCATTTTATGAACTTTTTGCCATGGTGGTTAAGCAAATAATTGCAGTTATTAAGTGAATCGCATGGTCATTAAGCAAATCTGGCCTCTTGCTTGTCAGAAGCCAGCTGGGAAGGTTGGGAATGGCAATCACGTGACTCTGATGCTGAAACCATCATAAATAAATGCTGGTTGCCAAGCACCCAAATTTTGATCTGTGCTGTGGGGTTGCTGTGATGATTATATGTGTCATGATCAGTCATAAGTCAGTTTTTTCAATGCTATTGTAACTTTGATCAGTAAATGAATGGTTGTAAGTCATGGACTACCTGTAATTCATTTTGTTTTGCTGAGAACAATTATATCAATAGAAGACTTTGCTTTGGGTTGTGCCCTTTATAGGTACTCCTCAATTTACAGCCATTTCTTTAGTGACTGTTCAAAGTTACAATAGCACTGGAAAAAACTGACTTATGACTGTTTTTTACATTTATGACCATTACAGCATCCCCATGGTCACATGATCAAAACTTGGATCCTTTTCAACTGGCATGTATGTATGACAGTTGCACTGTCATGTTATCACCTTTTGAAACCACCTGACAAAGTCAGTGGGGAAGCAAATTCACTTAACTGTGTCAAGAAAGGTTGTAAAATGGGCAAAACTCACTTAACAAATGTTTTGCTTAGCAACATAAATTTTGGGTTCCATTGTCATAAATCAAGGACTACCTGTATTTGTAAATGTCTTGACTATTAAGATGGATGATAGCTTATGAATATAGAGCAACCACTTTAAGTTATAAAGGAATAGAATATAAATATTCTTGATTGAGTGCTTGTTTTGAGACTTTAATTGGGGCAGTTTGGGGCGGTATTATTTAACTTTTACAGCCCAGATTGGATTCAGTATGTTACATCATAATGCAGTTTGTTTTTGTTTTAGCTTATAGTGTTGCCTGAATTGAACCATTATGTTTTTTGTAAAAGAGACCATGTTTTAAGGTTCATGACTGAGTGCGTGAATTCAGCCTCTATGAGTAACATTTTATAAAGTAATAAATGCACATCTCTAACTGCTTACAATCTATATTATTCACATCAGAAGAAATAAAGGGAAGAGAAGTGCAATTAGTATTAACAGAAACTGATTAAAAAGAAGAAATCTGACACACTTAAATTTAATTAAGATACATTAATTCATACCTCTAAGCTGTGTTAGTATAATGTAGCAAAGATAGTGTAATGGCATCTTAAAGTGAACAAATTTGTTTTTGCCTAATATGGCTAGGTATTTCCAGTGTCAAAGTACTTAAGGCTGTGGTCACACCTCATGCTAAATCTTGCTTAATGTAGTTTGCTTCACTTTGAAATAGCCTGATATTGCTATCAAATTGTTGTGATTTGTAGATTAGGATTATAAATAAAAGGACCTTGCCTTAGTCAACAAATGTTGGTTAAAGCAAATACTGGCATAGCATGATGTGTGAATTAATCTTAACTATGAGCAAATGCATTAAAATTGCCAGTTACATATGTGAGTTGCATCATAGTGCAAATAATGCTCACTCAGCTTTTTCCAAAACAAATGACGGCTAATTATGAGTTTCAGTCTGCATACATGTGATTGTGCTGAAGTCTAAAGTAGCTATGAGTCATTGATTTTTCACTCTTTTAAAAAAATGGACAGCTGTCAGACAGCTGATAAATTCAGAGCAATTCTTCAGCTACCTCAACCTTTGAAATGGAAAATATCAAAACTGCTTGCTTTGCTTTTTTTAATCTTCATCTGTTACAGACTATTAACTGCAAGCTATTATGCCCAAGTTTTTGTATTTTATGTATTTAGGAAGTTGTTTGCAGTTGACCTTGATCCATATAATGGTGTCCTTGAAGGAACTGAATAGCTTGAACTGTTCCTAGCCTGGGGGGATAAGAGGCTAATGTATTATTATTAAGTCTTCGATGAATGCTCAATAGAAATACTTTCCAACTCCTTCTTAGTCTGTTTATATGTTTTTAATTCTCTTAATTACAGCCTTTTTAAAGTAGAATGTTTAAGGAATTTTCCTAGTGTTTAAAATTCCACCTGCAAGTTTTTGCTAATACGCTGCCAGTCTGAAGCCTATTGGTGTTTGTGGATTGTGGGACAATGGACACAAATATTGAAACTTGTATCAGATACCAGGCAGCAAGTGCATAATTTGTATGTTGCATTACCATGCGTGTGTTTCTATTTTTTAATGGGTTGTTGTGCTTTATAGTTGCTATTGCCTGTTCATAGGGCTTTCATTTCAGCACTTCTGTTATACTGTATGTTTCCTCACACTTTCCTTAGTGAGAAAATATGCAACAAAGGTGCTGGAATATCCTACAAGAGAGCTAGCAGTAAATCGTTTCTACAGAAAAAAAAAATGTGTCTGATTTTGCCTCAATCCTGTACCTTCCCCATGGTGGAAAGTCCACAATTTTTAAATGAATATTTCTCTTTCACAGTGATCTAGAAACAGGATGGATTTGATTTAAATCAGGATTTAAATCATGGTTTAAATCACTAGTAAAAAGCCTTAATTTAAATCAACTCAATTTAAATCATAATTTTTAAAGAGCAACTGTCATCTCTGTCCCGCAGCAGCTCCTCCTCTGATCTGCTCTTAACTCACCGACAGTCCCAGTATTGCAGAATATACAGCCTCATGCTACATAACTAAGCTCCATTTCATGATGAATAAACTAAATGATTAATGTATCTTAAATAGAAAACTATCTTCAGATAGATTTTTACTCCAAAAGCGTTTTATTAAAATAAATTTGATTTTAAAAATCCATTTTAAATAAAAAAAAATCCGATATAAATTTTTTAAAAATCCATTTTTTTTATTTTTAAAAATCATTAATTTTTATCCACTTTGTCTAGAAATGTTTTGGGGTTTCAGCCTGTCAGTGTTTGAAACTGCAATAAGTCTTCAGTCTTATATATTAAAGAGGGTATTGGAAGACATACTGTCATAGGCATCCATGTGAGTATGGAAAACATAAAAAACAATGGAGGTCTTTCAGTTGCTTCATTCCTGAACAGTTTAGCCTAGCTGCATGGTGCAAAGTGCTTTTTTTTTTTTTGACAGAGCAACAGATTTGTGAATTCACTTCACAGCATTGAGTTACTTAAAAAGAACAAAGGTGGGACTTAAAAAAAAACACCTTATAAGTGTATTCATTCTCTTCTGTGGTGGAATAGATAGGAGAAAGAGAGCTGGTGGGTTTCATGAATGTCAAAGCCATTGTCTTAGATGAAAGCCAGAGAGCATCCAGGTGTACATGGGTAAGATGGCCCACACAGGTGAGCTGCTGAGAGAATGCCTGAGACAGCAGCAGACACGGAAGGAAGATCATGTAGAGGAAGCACCATGGCAAGACAGGACCTCTGCATCGACAGACAGCTGAGGTGGCAGACATTGGGAAATCCTACCAGGGATTGGACTAAAAGACAGCACTGTGTTCACAGCAGCACAAGACCAGTCTACCATACTGGACAGGATCGGAGGTGCAGACTACGAGACAGTCTCAACACCTAGTGGCCGGGTGTAAAATGCAAGAAGCACAGCATACACTTGAATGGCACAACGAGAGAGCTGGCATTGTGTACAGAAACAGGTGGCACACACAGTCATCTTGCTGGGCACACAAGCTGTCAGCCAACTTATCTCAGGCTGAGCATGCATGTGCAATTTCGGAGACACAGCTGGTCTTCAGGCCTCCCCTGTGCATGTGCGCAATTGCAGCAGGAAATCCAGCTGGTCTTCAGAGCTTTCCTGCGTATGCACACACGATTCCTCGAGTGCCTGTGCGCGGTGCATATGCATTGCATGTGCAAAAACTGCACACATGCACAGATGGTGCAGTTGCACATGGAGGAGCCGCATGCAAGTGTAGATGGTATGCGCAAAGCACATACTTTTCAGCACTCGGTAAGTAAAAGGTTCGCCACCACTGTTCTATCCTATACCCCCTCATTTTTTTCAGTGTTACTTACCTAAATTGCTTGAAACAGCTATTTTTTGTCCCTCAGTAGCCTTCCCAATCACCTGGGAAGTCTCCGGAATGGAAAATCTTAATTTTAAGTTGGCACACATGCGCAAAGCACACACACACTGAACCAGTAGTGAAGCCAGTTGAATTGCACCACTGGAGACTAGTATAGCTATTTCAAGCTGTTTAGCTCTCATCAGGTATCCAGGTATTATTAAACAGTTGAATATGCAAGTGGCCCGGGTTTGAATCCCAGAAGGGTATGACTAGCTGATGAGAGTTAAACAGCTTGAAATAGCTATACTAGGCTCCCTTTATTTCTTTGGCAATACATTAATTTAACACAAAAATAGTTTTCCGCAGAAGTGACTATACAGAGGCTCCTGGATTGGAGCTGAAAGGCGAAAGCGGAAGCAGTATGCTCTGTCCCATATTTGGGTAAAACACATTGCCCTGATAGTTGGGTCTCACCGGAAAAACTTATTTGCCTTTATGCTTCCATTATTCCGAAGTATCACATAATCCAGTAAAGTTCTTGGAAAGAGAATAGTAGTAGTGGCTGGAAAATTTCTTTCTATAACTAGATTTGATTCAGTGGTCTGTGCTTTATTGTTGTACCACTGTTATTCCTTTGGTACATTTACATGGAGGAATCAAAGTAGGTAATAAATTTTTCAATCAGGAAGTGTAAAACAGTTTCCATAATTTTCACTCAGAATGCCTAAAGTAGAGCAGAATTTATTAAAATAGATGAAATGAAGACTTAATTTGGATTGGCCAATAAATTGCTTATGTAACATATAAGTATAAAGTATAAAAATAGGAAGAGTTGAACAGCTTTCCTGAAAAAGGTGTTATATGGGAGGACATGGTAGCGACTCAGAAATAGAGACTTTGATTGCAGATACAAGTGTCCCTTCTTTGATTAAAAAAACAACTATTCAAAGCATAATCAGACATTCTTTTTATATTAATCAAATTATAGTAATTTATATGATATCAATCATGCTAGATTAACAGACAAATGCCACACAAATCCACGTATGTTGAATAATAATACAAAGAATAATGTAGAAAACTACAGAGCTTTACTATTCCAATTTGCAAAAACACATTACTTACTTCCAGGGTGTCCAACCTTGGCAAGTTTAAGATTTGTGGACTCAGATTCCCAGAATTCCCCAGGAGTTAAAATGCACAGGTCTTTAACTTGCCAAAGTTGGACACCCCTGACTTATACAATCATTTTTGCATTGGAATACATGCAGCTAATCACAGTTTTTGCAACTAATTATTGTCCAAACTCTTTCTGAAAACTTTCCATCACACATAAGCATTGTAGAGAGACCAGAGTTATTATTTTACTTAATACATGCAGTCAGAAATAGAAACCTTGAGAATACAGCTTTGCACTAAGAGTTTATGAAACACAGTGTGTATTTACATAGATTTCTTACAAATTCATATTCCATCTGGAAATTGAAAGTTCCATTCTCTAAAGACTGATGGGACAATATTTGAGGAGAGTTTTCTAGTTTGTAGTCTGGGCTTTTTAGAACCAAATATTTGCCAGTAAAATTGATGGTGGTTGCTGGCCTGCTGGCAGGGAACAGAAACACCTGTTTTGCACCTACGCAAGAGGAAGTAATTAAGAAATTTATGGATTGTGCAGAAATGAGTAAATTAACATTTGAAATTAGAGAA
>JAEANM010023324.1:0-11394 GCA_017656035.1 Myanophis thanlyinensis
GTATATAAATTGGTTAATAGTTTTTACTGCTGGTATTTTAAAAATTCAGGGAGACTGGTATAGATCTATTTCAAGCTATATATATATATATAATATTCATTATATATATATATAATATTCATTCATTCATTAAGGCAATCCCATTTTTTCCTGGGAGCGTCTGGAAAAAAGTTGCAAAGAGTTGCTGAACTCAGGTGAGGATTAAAGTCCTTGTGAATCATTTTCAATGCATGCAAAGCTCTAAAAAGACCTTAAAAAGGTAAATTTGGGTAGAATAGTATGCTTGGCAGACAGAAAAGTACATAGTGATAGACATTTTTTTCATGCCCAGGTGCCATGACAGGAACCTGAATCAATAAACCTTTAGATTTTAGGAAAGGTTTTCACAGAATAACCTGGTAGGCGCTAACCCAGCAAATGAAATTTAGTAGAAACAAATGTTATACATTCTTCAACAGGGCACTTTTCAATTATCTAGAACTACACTGGAGAAAAAGAGTGGCAGAACCTGGCCTGGAGTGAAAAGAGGAATCAGTGTAGAATCTCTACATAATCACAATGAAAGTCCAACACCCCTTGAATGCTGTTGATGTTTATCTAGCCGCCAAAATAGAGCTAACCATTAGTTAAGTACATTAACTGTTAATTGAGTAGACTCCTGTGCATAGACATAAGTAATGAATCAATTTAACTGTATAATTTAATTAATGTGTGGTCCTGGTCTTTTGCACCAGACAAAAGGCTGTGAAACACCGTAATACTAATCTGGGATTTTTAACACAGGATTTCTAACAGGATAAATAAACCTTTATTTGTTGAACAAGAAAGGGGGCTAAATCTATCTGTCCTTTAGATTAAATACTAATGGAGCACTTTGCACAACACCAAAATCCAACAACAAACCAAATTATGTGGTTTACATAATGATTTAGCTTAAGGTGTGAGCCAACTACTTCCTTCCAACATGCAAAGTGTTTTCTTCCTTATTCTTAAATGCCACTTCAAAATATTAATTGCTTTGTACTTTGTATTACCAAAAATGTTACTCATTAAAAAAAACCAGTAACATTTATGTATAGCACTCACTTTGGCCAAATATAACGGAAAATATAAGAACTGTAGATGGAAATCAAAGCTGAGATAATAGCAGTTGTTAAACAATTTAAAATGTAACTTAACACCTGTGTAATTAACTAGTTGTTGAGTTGGTTTTAAATGACTCCTATGAAATCCAAAAGCAATGAATTAAAATTATGTAGTGTAGTGTAGTTAGTCCCAGCTTTGATTAATTGGTGGAAGCTCAGCTTAAATAAACAGCAGAGGAAAACAAGTCAAAGTACATATTACAACAAATTTAAAGGATTTTTCCCTTTAGCACACAGATTCAACAGAATAGAGCTAGAAGGGATCTTAAAGACCTTCTAATCAATTCCCTGCTGAAGCAGGAGATTCTATACCATTTCAGACAGTAGCTGTCCAGTCTTTTCTTAAAAACCTCTAGTGATGAAATGCCTACAACTTCTTGAAGCAAGCTGTTGTTTCTCCATAATTCCTGGTTGCATTTCTCTCCTTGAATAGTTTCCATCCACTTTTTCTTGCCTTGCCTTCTGGTACTTTGGAAAATAAGTTGGCCCCCTCTTCTCTGTAACAGCCCCACAAATACTGGAATACTGCTATCATGTCACCCCTAGTCTTTTTCTCTAGACTAAACCAGTAACTGATCTTCATATGTTTTTGTTTCCAGGCCATCTTAATTGCTCTTCTTTGCACTTTTTCCAAAGTCTCCTCTTTTTTGTAACATGGCAACCAAAACTGATTGATACTGCAAGTTTTTGCTCACCTTCCTGAGCTGCAATTTTCATTAAGCTTACCCAGCATGGCCACTATCAGAGAGAGATGGTTACTGCAGTCCAGCAACAATGTTAAGGATGTATCACCCATCTTATTTATTGGGTTTTGTTTCAGCCTTTATTACTGGTCTAAATAATGCAAAGCACACAATACACAATGCTCCTCCTCCTCCTCCTCCTCCTCCTCCTCTTTTTTTTCTCCACAGTTAACTCTGTGAGGTAGGTTGGGCTAAGACAAAATGATTGGCCCAAGGTCACCCAGCCAGTTTTGATGCCTCAGGTGAGACTAGAACTGTCTCCCAGTTTCTAGCCAGCACCTTAACTACTACACCAAAATGGCTGCCTCTATAAGGAGAAATAAGAAACTTTGGGGCAAGTAGCTAAGACTGCCGATTATAAAAGAACCTGCATGGAGTCATTGCATCAATAGAGGAGATCTACAAAAGGAATCATACTTTCATTATGGTGCAAGTGAAGGTCTGCTTACAGATAAGGAAACTGAAGCTTAACCTCTGAGGCTTTAGCACCTTCAGACCCAGACAGCTTGCCCTGTTTTATTCTGATTAGAGTTCCCTGGGTTTTATGAATTGCAACTCCAATGCATTCAGTCAAAGATACAGTTTTGAATCTCAAGGTATAAGGCTTAAGGAAGAATTAAGTTTTCTTTCCTTTCTTAGCTTCTGAAGAGGGGGATACAAACTGTAGTTCTAAAATTTTCCTCCTAACTCTCACTCTTCCATTTCTCCTCCAAATCTTTTTTCTTTTAAATTGTGTATCTTATGTATACAAATTGTGACATTTTTTTATCCTGCCAATAATGAATTGCTCTCTAGTGGTTAGTGCTAGTGGTGACGGAGAGTTGTGGGTCCACATCCCAGAAGCAAGAGAGTGAAGAAATTAGTCTTAAGAATTGCTCAGAAGAAAAGAACCTAAAGTCCTTCAAATTGTGCATCTCCCACAATTCTCCCTAATTTAGAATAACGGTGATCTATTTTGGAGTAGCCATTTGATCATGGTCTAATGCAAGGCTGTCAAACTTGCGGCCGCAGGCCGGATGCATCACGTGCTGGTCCATACCCCACCCGGTTTAGCGAAGGAGAAGTAAGTCCCAATATTTCACATGACGCCACAAGTTTGACACCCCTGGCCTAATGGAATATATAAAAGGTAAATATTGCCATTTTGCAGAAAGGATAACAAGGAGAAACAAGAAGGCTATAAAACAAAGTAGCCAGAGGTCACTTACTAAGTCTCATGACTTCAGTGAAACTTAAACTGAGAATGCCCTGGCTAAAGTGCCCAAGTCTTTTTGTGTTATTGAATTATTTTGTAACCAGAACTGATATCGTATCTTGTTACGGTGACACTTAAATAAGCCATTGAATGCAGCTCTTGTACAAACAGATCACTTATCTAACTGGACCAGTAACATTTGCATAATTCATACTTATAACATGCATACTGTATGCTTTCTGGCTTGCAGAAGTCAGAATGTGGTCTAAGAAAAAATCAAAATTATGTTGTAATCACTAAACAACAATTTATGGGTATGTATAATTTCAAATTTGTTCTGAATGTATTCTGCATAAATTGCATTGTTTCTCCATGAAACAATTTGGATAATATTTTTTAAAACATTAAAATAATTCTTCCACTGTCTAGATTCACAATGT
Organism: Myanophis thanlyinensis; assembly: GCA_017656035.1. Taxonomy (NCBI): domain Eukaryota; kingdom Metazoa; phylum Chordata; class Lepidosauria; order Squamata; family Homalopsidae; genus Myanophis; species Myanophis thanlyinensis. The sequence goes on from JAEANM010023324.1 coordinate 3,524, forward strand.
GTGAATAATGTAATTTGATGAGTTTCATTCATTTTGGTTTGTATAAGAGATAAATCAAATCATAGTTGCTGTGACCTTGTAGTTAAACAAACTACTTGTGCAGTTTATTTAACTAACAATGCAGAGAGAATACTGAAGCCTCCCTTCCATGCCCTGAATTATCCAGCTGGACTATTTTAGGGATTACAAATGAACTTCCACCCTGAAAAGGCTCTAACTATGCTTTGTTGACTGTATGTTTTCTAAGTGGGTGGAAACTTTCCCAACCAGAAACGCTGATGCCATCTCTGTGGCTCAAGTATTGTTACAATAGGGTGAACCCAGCCATTGTCTGCAAATCATTGTTAAAAATACAACTGAAACATTACTATTGTTCATTCAATAAACTATGATTAAAACTCATCATGACTTAATATGATACAGAACCCAGCTACTGAGAAAGCACCTAGAATTTTTAAATAAGGAAATAATATTGTTATAAATCAGTTTAATTTGGAATATTAATTAGCAACTGCACATATAAAACAGCTGATTTCACACAAAATGCTTGGCCAGATAAATTACAATTCATTAAATAAACTGCAATTAACTATGTACAGGTAGTCCTCAAGTTACAGCATTTAGTGATTGCTCAAAGTTACAATAGTACTGAAAAAAGTGACTTATGACCCCTTTTTCACTTATGACCTTTGTAGCAGCCCCATGATCATGTGATCAAAATTCAGTTGCTTGGCAACTGGTTCATACTTAGGACCATTACTGTGTCCCATGGTCACCTTTTGCAATGTTTTCACAAGCAAAATCAATGGAGAAGCCAGATTTACTTAACCGTGTTATTAACTTAGCAACTGCAGTGATTCACTTAACAACCATGGCAAGAAAGGTCAAGAAATGGGGGCAAAACTCACTTAACAAATGTCTCACTTAAGAACAGAAATGTTGAGCTCAATTGTGGTAAATCAAGGACTACCTGCATATGTAACAATCTGAAACAAATATTGATTCATGTAGTATGCTAAGATGCAAACAAAACAATTTTAGCTTAGACTGTTGCATCAACCCAGCCAGAGACTGATTTCACATACCGTACTAAGCCATTATTTATAATCCACAACAGATTGGTTCATGTAATCCACGGACCAGTGTTTCTCAACCTTTGCAGTTTGAAGTTATATAGATAGCAGTTCTCAGAATTCCCCAGCCATCATGATAGCTGAGGAACTCTAGGGGTTGAATTGTCTTTAGGGTTGCCAACACTGCACTAGGCCAAAATGGATCATACCATGCAATTGAAGTAAATTATGTCAGTCATACAGTGCAACTGTTAACCGGTCCTTCTGACATGACTTTTCTAGAAAGAATAAAAATGGCTGATGGACTTGTGATAATGCAGGCCAGCAAATTTTGGGCATATTGAGATCTTATTCCTTAACTGAACTATAACCCATCCAAAGTGATGCTCCGTTTCCTATGGTAGGAGCTGTAACACTAATGGCAACTCAGAAAATCAGATTTCTTCTGTTAGGATGCAGCTGCCTACATCGTTGTCTAGCCTGGTACAAAACCAACTGTGAAATATTCAATCCCGTTTTTAAAGCAGCATGGCAAAACAGCTAAACTTCCCTTTTATATACAGTACATAGAAAGATCCTCTATTCAATCGCCTATCCAATTTCCCGCTTTCTTCCTTCGGTCCTCCTTTAAAACTAATTTCTCTTTCAAAGAAGGGTTTTTTTCCCAGAAAAAGAAAGATATGCACAGAAAGACCAGGAAGCTCTAAAAGGGACCTCTCACATATGAGACAAGGGATGAAGCCACAAAATAAGCACAAATGTTTTCAGAGCCATAGCATCCATTTTCATGGAAGCTATGGTGATTTTTACCACTTGTCATAGCCAATAATGATACTGGAGCTAGATAAATATTCCAAAACTCTATTTACAAAAACAAATTTTAAATGTTTTCAGATCATTATCTATTCAAAGTGAAAGACTTACAAAGCCATACTTATTTGAAAAACAAATGAACAGGATCATTGAAAGTATCACATCTCTTTTAACAGGCCAGGTATCATAAGTGATGTACAAATGCAAAGGGAAAGGAAAGGAATAACAGTCAATTCAACTCAAATGAAATATAAAAAAATGTTTTAGTTGTAACCTCCTAAAGCCAAGAGAATAAAATCATGTAACAAAAATAACAGAGAAACGCAAATAACGGTTTCTGACTGGCTTTTCACATCCTTTCTTGTTTTCCTTTCAAAGTTTTCAAAATAATGACTTCATGCGAATAATCAAAATTATAATGCTCTTTTAACCCAGGTGTTTCTTCTACAGTGACCTTTTGATTTGTAATCACCACACTAAATGTATCTTTCATTGAAATGGTAATCTATTATTTTTTTACTGGTTCTGGAAACAAATTAATTACCCCAATGTACTGAATATCCAATATTCACGAAGATTAAGTAAGAAAATAGCAGAGGGAAAGCTAAGAACACCCTGCAGCACAACTCAAGATTGCTTATTATTAATGAAGATCTTTGACAATACCAAATAGTTGATAAAATATCCTGAAACAAATATCCTAGAAGTTGAACAGATCAAAGAAAACTGCTTATCAAAAAAGTGGAAGTCTTAAAAGGCATCTCTGCACTATCAGGATTGCACTCATCCTTAACCTATTGTTGTACTGCTCAGCTAGTTTTTCCCAAACTGATACATTCCCCATTATCTCAGACCCAACAGGGCTACTCTGACAGCTTGGCTCAAAATTATGGAAGTGGTGGTTCTGCACATCCAGCTAGACCAGCCTGATTTAAATAGGCAGATGGTGAATTATTGGAGGGGGAACGAGTGTTTATAAAGGTTCAAGAATGGCGCCAGCCAACTAATGCACCCTTAGGATTCACTTTTCTCTTAAAAACAAGTGGCGCCTAAAGTTGAAATGTTCTTGAGCATTGCATGTTTGGGCAGAAGCACATGGGGCTGCGTTCAGACTGGCATTTTTACTTAGGAGGTGGGTGCAAAACCTACCACCTCAACATCTGGCAGTAATCTGCAAGATAGTGTATTATTTATTTCTTTAAACACCTTCAATTACTAACAGGACATCCGTTCAAAAGGGAAGCTCTGGAATTTCTCAGGCTCCAATGACGCACATCTTCTGTGGTCCCTGGCCATTTTGAACCCTGCTCCGCTTCAAGCATTCAACTGGGCAGTTCGTAGGTCACTTTAGATTGAGATCTTCGCCTTCAATGAACCTCATTATTGGCCTTCAAGAGCGCCCAAAGGTGTAACGGACACGCGTTCTGGGTTCTTCCCTAACTCTGGCCAATGCTTGGCGGAGTGTGTGTGTGTGTGTGTCCCCAATGCTTGGCGGAGTGTGCGCGTGTGTGTGTGTGTGTGTGTGTGCGCGCGTCGATCGGCTCCCAGAGCCCAAGCCTTCATCCCAAACTGCCATAAGGCGTTCAAGGGCCGCGGACAGCTTGGCTTGTTTGTTTACCCGCGCGGGAGGCCAGCTTGTCTGCTAGAGACAGGCGAATCTGTGCGCGCGCGTTTTGCTCGTAGCCAAGGAAGTCGGGTTTCTCAAAAGCCCTTCTCCGATTAAGAGCGACCAACAAGGGCAGGCACGATCACCTCCGGGATCTACGTCCTCCTCGGTAGAACCCGGGAATTGGGAGCAAAGGGGAGGCGGGGGGAGAGCGGCAGGAGACCCGGGTAAAAGAAGGAACAACGGTGAGAAGTGAGCAGAGAAAGTTTGGAGAGCAACAGAAGGACTAGAAGCGTCCTAAGCAAACAGCTGCGCCGGAGAAAGATCCAAGCGCGGAGGAGCAGCCGGAGTCCTGTTTCTTACCCTTGGTCCACTCCACAACTTGCTTAGGATTCCACTTGGTTACGGGCTCCATCCTTTATTTCTCGGACCAGCCTTTGCTCTCTCCCACCACCCGGCAGATCCGGATTCCAGCAAAGGACAGCCGCCCGGAGCTCCCGCTAGCTCCTTCCTCTCCTTCCCCAACTACGGATTTCCCCCTTTCGGGTTCCCATCCGAGCGGGCAGCCCGCGAACCGCCTGCCCTCCCAGCTCCGCCCTCCGGCCCAGGCCGGCCTCCCCTGCGCGTCCAGCCCCTCCTCCACGTGCTTGGCACTCATGCCAGGAGACCCGCGCAGAGGCGCTGGCTTTCGTTCTCTCTCGCCCTTGGCGGCTCCGGGGCTTCGTTTCTCCCGCGCCCCCTGCAGGACGGAAGGGCTCGGGCTGCTTAGCTCAAGTTACCAAAAAATAAATTTAAAAAAAAGGTGGGGGGGGGAATTGGTTGCAGTCGTGGGGACCCGCCCGTTTTTCGCAGCTCTTTCAACCTCCAGCGCTGCGCGGGGGCTGGAGCGAAACTCCTGAAAGGCAAAAAATAAAATAAAAAGCCCAACCCGGCATGGCCCAGCGGCGCCCACGCAAGCTCCCTGCTCCGGCGGGGTGTTTTTTGTTTTGCAATGTGAAGCCTACTGGAAGTGGTTGCCAAGTGTGCACATCTGCGGGCTTGGGGGGGGGGGGGGGGGGAAGGGGGGAAGAGAGAGAGAGAGAGAGACCCGAAAAATATGTACAGAAACCCGTGCGTGGATTTGTGGTCCCTCGTTTAACAGGGCTTGGAAATCTCTAGGGAAGTGCCTAAAGTATTCCCATCCTTTCCCAAATTTTTGCAAGATTTAAAGAAGAGCTTTTCCAACATAGAATTTGGGTTGAGTCCCTTTGCCCAAACGTCGTTTTCATTATTATGCCATCATTAAAAAATATATATACAATTGCCTGCTTAGCCAACACAGTATAGTAGAAGGGTCAGTACATGCAGCTCTTCAAAAGATGTCAAAACTGAGGCGTGCATCAATGGTGCAATTTGTCTATCTGTGATGCTCACAGTGAATTTATCTAAGGCTCCTTGTTACAGAACAGTGGTGGTGAACCTATGGGATATGTGCCAGAGGTGGCACTCAGAACCCTCTCTGTGGGCATGTGCGCTGTAGCTCCAGCTCAGCTCCACCATGTTTCTCCATTGCATTTCTCGCCCGTCTGCGGGGAAACTTGTGACGAATGATGAAACAGAGGCTCACAAAAGAAAAAGATCTCACCTCTTGCAGTGCTACCTTTTGTGATGCCCTGCCTCCCACCGGCCAGCTGGTCTTCGGCTCTCTGCCCTCTGGGCGGGCACGCACATGAGACTTGGAGTTTGGGCACTCGGTTTCTAAAAGGTTTGCCATCACTGTTCTAAAGTATCATAATTCTAACAATTCCGGGCTGGGGAAAACTGATTTTTATATGTTGGAAATGTAGCAGTTCATGATCCCTTTTATTTTGCTTCCTTGCTTGGTTTAAATACTAGTGAATTGGCTAAATACACCAGCATGGTATATTCACCCAAAGCTGGTCTTACCAATTTTGGCACTTTCTGCATTGGTATAACTCCATTGTCAAATTTTTCAGCGATGGTCAGGCTTGTTAAGGAATTCTAGGATAGTTCCTAGCAATTTTGATTTATAATTTGATGAACAAGCCAGCTAATATGCTTCTTGTGTTTATGTAGAATCAGCGTTGGAAGGAACAATGAGGATCATCTAATCCAATCTTCTGCCATGCTCAGGACAACTAATTAAAGCATTATGGAATAGTGACCGTCCAGCCTCTTCTTAAATGTCTCCAGAGATGGAGAAGCCACAACAATAGTCACAGATAGACTATTTCACTGTTGTATAGAGCTTGCTGTTTGCTGCTCTCAAATTTAAACAGATTGCTTGCTTTTTTATTTCTTGATTTGTACATTGCATTATCATCCTTTTAGAAGCTTATAACATCTGTTTTTATTATCTGTTTATTTCATTTATTTATTATCTATTTATCTCTTGAAGTGATTTGTTTAAAAATTGCAGTGGACACCTGATCATGTATCTGCAGGCTTACTTTGCAGTCGATCCACAAATGCTGGGTGAGCTTTTTGCAAGATCTCAACATCAATTTTTCCATATATTTTCCAAATCAAGTAATAAAGGTCACATTCTGTGTCGTATGCATGGATAGGGTTGGGGAAGGAATGAAATGTGTCTCAGAAACTACTGAGGCATTTGCGTCAGACATTGGAGTACAAGGAGGCAGCAATGGGGATTTTGTTATGATGCTCCCATGGGTGTCATCATTTGGATGAAATATTGGTTTGCTGCAGGCAGTAATAATGATGATGATTAATTAGAATTTATTATTAATAATAAAATATTAATTAAATGCATATGCCATGTGACTCCCATTACCCCCAGCGGTTTACAAATTTGTTAAATGTGTTAAAAACAAAGAAAGTACAGAAAACAAAACAGACAGCAGAAATTATGAAACCAGACAGAAATAAAGAGAAAAATGAGCTTTAGTCATGCTTTCCAAAGGCCTGGGTGAAGAACCAGATTTTCAGGGCTGTTTGAATTTTGGGAGCACCTTATTTAATTTGCTATAGAAAAAGCATGTTGCCCGACTCCAATGGATGGCATTGTTTAATTGAAGGAACATGGACTCTGCTTCAACCTTGTCGGATCTGACCAGCCAGGTAGATGCTATGGGAGACAGGAAATCCCCTCAAGTAACCAGGTCCTATGCTACAGCTCTGATCTGATCACTCTGCATATGGCCTGTTTCAGGTATCATTTTCTTTTAGTTTTGTCTATCAGAGTTTGATGTCCTTTAGGTTGTCAGGAACAGTTGATACTGTACAGGTACTGATGTCCAACAGACTGCAGATGGCAAAATGGCCTTTTAATATATCTAAGACCTGTGTAATAATCATGTTGAATAAGCAGTCATGGATAATTGGCAGCAATACTCAACAGGATGCAGCACCAGCAACATCTAGAAAATCATATAACAATAATGATATGATTTTCAGTGGTGACATTATCTCGCAAATAATACCGATAGGAAATATGCATATCCCTGGTACAGTTGTGTTTCCAATAAATCAGGATAGTCTAGAACAGGGGTAGGCAATTATGTCCCCTTTATGACTTGTGGACTTCAACTCCTAAAATTCCTGAAACAGACATGCTGGTTGTCTTGCATCCATGCTGGCTCAGGAATTCTGGGAGTTGAAGTCCACGAGTCATGAAGGAGCCATAATTGCCCACCCCTGGTTTAGAACAAGGCTGGAGATTCAGCTCATTTATTCCACAGTGTAATAACAGTGTGGAAAGCAGTGGAAAATCTTTACTATATATTGACTCTAAAAAGGTATCAGTGGCTGAATATGGTAACATTGCATATCACACTATGCATTAATAACATGATTCGATTTTGGCCTAGCACAATATATGTAACCACTTCCGAAAATGTTGCCAAGAAAACTGTATGGACTTGTCCATGTGGTTTCCAGGAGTCACAATTGATGCAAACGTGGACATAAACATACACCCAATAGATTATAAACAATGATTTATGGTGTAACTGAACTCTGCCAGGCTTCAAAGTCCAGATTTTTTATTTTATTTATTTATTTATCTAGAAAATTTATATTGCCGCCTACTTACACATAGTGACTCAAGGTGTTTACAAAGACATGTATGAAACATACATAGATGAAACTATGGAGCCTGAATAACAAAGTTTTGAACAAAAGCTCTATCTTAATTATATAATTCTAGATTCTTAGTTCATATGACATGTTAGTTTTTAACTTGACTTATGAATGCACAAATGCAACTATTCATATATATTCACCAAAAAAATCACATGGATAGAAAATAAAGCCAAAGCCAAGAAACATAAAAATCTCAGAAAGAAGTTATGGAAGAGATTCGGAGAACTGCTAAAAGATATAAGAAGCAGTATTACAACTAATTTTATTTATTTATT
>JAEANM010023326.1:0-11394 GCA_017656035.1 Myanophis thanlyinensis
TCAAATCCCATAAGGGTATGGCTGGCTGATGATGGCCAAAAAGCCTGAAATAGATCTATACCAGTCTCCCTGAATTTGTAAAATACCAGCAGTAAAACTATTAACCAATATATATATATTGTATACTCATGAATTAGAACATTACCTGATCTACCCCATTCACCAAATTTCATTGACCATGCTGTTTCTGATTTATTTATTTCATTTTCCCTGTGTAGAGAATAATGCATAAATGTTTACATTTATCAATATTGGCCATGCTCGTTCTTTTCCCACATATTTTTATGCTTTTGATGCAAATAAAAATATGCATGTAGACAGAAAACATAAATCGGTCAGTCCAGTTGGGAATCAAATGAAATATATTTTCAGATGAATAAAAAAAGTCTTAAATGTGTTTCAACCAATAATAAAAGCAATAAAGCAATAAAGAAAACAGATGTTGCTCATGTATAGTTTGTTCAGCACCAGCATGAAAGAAATAAGTATCTACTATAAACCATACAAGGAGGGAAAAAAATGACAAAATATGTCTCTCCCCCTCCCCCTGGATTTTAATAATTTCACCTTGTCTCAAACTCAGCAAAATACAACACATCATGTAAACTTCATCGCAATCTTAGAATGCATATTGGCACCTGACTCTTTCCGTTCTTGGGCAGATGTTTTTGTGGCCTTTTTAAAAATGCCCCTTTTCTCTTTTGGTTTTGCTCAGTGTGAAGCTTAATAGAACATTTTTATGGCACACTTTGATATGATTTCAAACTTTTGTAAGCTAGCCCATTCATGGCTATTCATGGCCATCTAGTGCATAGATACCAGAATTGTTGGTAGATAGTAATCTCTCTTTCTTTCAACTTTCTTCTCTCCCTGCCTTCCTTTCTCTTTTCTCTCTCTTTCTCTCACTTTTATGTTCAACAAGGATAGACAGTTTGTGCAACTCAGATTATAGCAGTTCCCACCATCCTTTGGCAGCCTGGATAAAGATGAGAGATGGGGAATTATAGTCCAATGGTGTATAGACTGACACAGCATGAATTTTCTTCCTAAGTAATTTTTAGCTATTTTACCTTCTTTAGAAGACAGGATTTGCTTCCATTTTTTATTTGTATATCTTGGATTCAATAGATGGGCAACTAAAATGCATAGCCACCTAGAAAAGATTCACCATTCCACTTTTTAAAGGAAATTGCAAAGGTATTGATAGTTAGGCAGTTTTGGAATGCAGCATCTTTAAAAATCAAATAAATGCTTTGCTATGTGAGTTTGTTACGTTGATGCTCACTGCAGATCCTTTCACAGATACAAAGATTTTGATCTCTGTCATATTTGCATAATATTGAATAAATCTTTCAGAGTTTTGTTAAGTTACAAGCAGACAATATTTGAGTGAGTCAGAACTGTATTTTTGCATATGCATATTATGCTCCCGTCATCTGATTTTTAAAATGGTTTTAGAGCCGGATAAAATTACATTCACTAAATCCTCAATTGTTAAATCATTTGAGTTTATTTTATTTCATATGCTATTTTATTCTTTTTTAATAGTTGAGTTGAAGCAAATGATTCTTTCCCCAGCCAGCAAAAGTAGGGACATTTTTGGATGATTAATTTGAAAAGCTTTAGCAGCTCATAAACATGAACATTGTTAAGCCTCTTCCTGTGAGCTTTTTACATGGGCAAATTTCCTGTTTAATTGAATGTTTAATCTGCCTTGTTGTGATGTGTTCTAATAAGGACAACAACTGTTCTTTCAGAGTGCCTTTGAAGCGATGTATCCCAAGGCCGTTTGGAACAGCATGTGCATCTCAAATATCCTACAAAGGAGATAAAGTTCGCACATAAATTAGGTAGTAATGGTTTCATTCCACTTCTCATTGAAATAAATGGCAAAACTCCCATTGAGTTTAATGGACTTAGTTTAACTTAATGGGCCAGATTCACAGCCTAACTCTACATTTTCACAACTACTCTTCCGGATTCCTGGAACAGTGAGGACAAAAGATGAGGCAGTCTTATATCACATTATCACATCATATTCATCAATTATTACAGACTCATTCAATTTTTCCCTACATAAGAGAAGAAACTTCAGTGGGATGAGAGTTGCTTTCTTCTCTGAAGAGTAACACCATAATCTGCCTGGGTGCTTTTTATGTTTAATTAGACGCGATCCTACATGAAAGCTAACATAATTGTTCTTGAGTAGGTAAATAAAAATGTAAACATGATACTTATGATTTAGTTGATTGTAAAAATTGGTCCAAAGAATTTAATTATAAGTAGTGCCAGAGACATAGATCCTTATTCACACTCTTTTTCACTTATTTATCATCTATCATACAATTTAGCTGATTCTTAGTGATCACATAGACAGAATCTCTCCAGAATAATGTTTCCTCATTGCTGTTATAATTGAGACCATTCATCCCACTTTTTTTTTCTTGCAATTTTCTTTCTCTTTTTCCTTCAACTTTTCTAACACTGTGGTTTTATCAAGGCAAATAACTTCTGCACATTATGCCCAAACTATTACAGTTGAAGTCTGTCTGTAAGAATTCTATTTCCCTCCGATTTACTTGGGACACAGAAGAGAAATTTATACACTCTATTTCTTGAAAACCTGAACTTTCTGACTTAGTTTCCAGGCTATCTGAAAAACAACAACAACATCTAGTCAGCCTTCCATGTTCACCTTTCTCTCATAGTCTTCATTATAATCAATACTGAAGTATCCAGCTCTTAACCCTGATGCTTTGAAATCTAATGGATTTCCCATTTCCTGCAGAAATGTAGTGAAATTTAGAAGAAAATCCTGGTTCATTCTGGATGGGTCAGTGAGTACAGAACATCTGTTGAAGTGGATGTAGAAATTATTTGACGTAGAAATTGATAGGTTGGCAATTGAAAGTGATGACACACTGAAAGATACATCTAGAAATATTTATAGGAAGGTTTGGTCTTTGTTAAAGAAAGCATATTGATGAGATTTGCTTCAGGAGATTTAGTTGAATCTGGTAAAGGGAAATTTTACTCTCTCTCCCTGAAAGATGTAGTATTTTCTCTCTCTTGGTGCTGATCTTGGGGTCCTGAGAATCTTATTGTGAGTGCAAGGGATTTCCATATCTCTTTTTTTTTCTGGAATAAATATGAAGTCTATTGAAACATCTTTAATTCATTGTTGAATGATCCAGATAATATGTCCATTGAAAAGTAAATTATGCATTCTAGTGTACTTGATTGGCTGTTAAGTACTGTGTATCAATAGAGTCAGGTAAAGTCTGATATTTGGAAGGTCTTCTTTCTCTTTTTTATTTTTATTTTTAGATCACCCATTTCACTTTCTGAAGATGGTTGAAGAAAAAAGTTATGAACTATGAATTATCTTCTTCCAGAGCACATCAAGATGTTTATCCACCTAACATGTTCCCCATTACATATTGGTCCAAACTGTGCTTTCTATCTGATGGGAAATATATTACTTGTTCAGAGAAATATGGTATTGAGGCAAAATTTACAAAATTAGTCCACTATGCATTGTGGCATACAATTCTTGAGATGTTTCTTGATACGTCAAAATATTACTAGATTTCCATATCTTGAGAGGCTATCCTGTGCTTTTGATTAAATTTGCTAATTTTCTAGTGGGACATGTATTTAGTGGTGGCACAGTGATTAGAATGCAGTATTGCAAGTTTCATTCTGTTCTCACTGGTTCAAGACTGACTCAGACTTCCATCCTTCCAAGGTGGGTAAAATGAGGATCCAGATTATTGGGGTCAAAGTGCTGACTCTGTAAACCAGTTAGCACTATGAAGTGGTATATAAGTCTAAGTGGTATTGCTATTAGTCAGTTTCAACCCAAATGTCATATGGGTGGGAAAGTTTAACCAGTCTTTTATGTTATTGCTTGAGATTTACTGAAAGGTTTTGTTTGGTAAGTGGTCTAGGGGGAACAAATGTGACAGAGGGTCCTGCCTTCTCACACCATTTTTTCTTCAACCCACAAAGCCATAGTTCTTCTTCAGCCAAAACAAACAAAAACACCTACTTAGGTATTTGAAGCCTCCTCTCTAATAGTGTGAAGACACATACACTCATAAACCAAGAATTTGTCTTCTGAGCTTGGTGGGTTGTTTTGATACTGTCACCAATGGAATTAAATAAGACCTATTTTTCTAACTACTAAACCACACATCTGTTTTGAATATCCTGAACCCTCAAAAACTTATAATTGTGAAATATTTAATGATGTCTCAGACACTAAAGCCTGTTAGTGAGCTGTCTAAATAATCAAGCATTTGAGATGATGAAACAACATTTCTGTACTATATATCAGTCTTAATATAATTAGTTCCTGACAATATGGCCCTTCATTATTTTTCTATTTTTTGCAATAGTTGTCTTCATTTTCTCTTCTCCATGCAACATCTCTTCATCTGTCATCCTGACAAGAACTTTCTCAAAGACAAACAATGCTAATGAAACATAGACAGATCTCAATCAATGTCTTTCCTCGCCACCTCTTGATGAAAATCTTACCAATCTGCTAATTCTGTATTGGGTTCCTCTCCTCTATTCCACATTTGGCCTTAGAGGCATGAAAAAGAAATGATTTTGGCAGTCATCAAGCAGCTTTTTATCAAGCTAACTTGGAGCAATTCACAACAAGGTTGATCATTCCCAGAGGCAGTGTTTCAGACGGTAAAGCAAAACAACACAGAAAGGGTAATTTAAAAAGAAAAGAAATACCTCAGTATCTTTCAATTTATTAAGTTTCTAATGGCTAACAACATCAAGGACATAGCAAGGAATTCCATGCCAGTGGAATGTGTCCAAATGACATTCCAATTTTTCATTGGTGTAACTGAAATTACAAGTAGTCCTTGATTGACAATCATCTGTTTTGTGACTGTTCAACAGCACTGAAAAAGACTAACATGCCAATTTTCACACTTACAACTGTTGCATCCCCATGGTCACATGAGCAGAATTCAGATATTTGGAAATGGGTACATATTTAGTATGGTTATTTAGGATGTCCTGGGGTCATGCAATCATATTTTGTGAACCTCTGACAAGCAAAGACAATCAAACCTCTGACAAGCAAAGACAATGGAGAAGCCAGATTCATTTAACAACCAAGTTATTAACTTAATAACTGTGGCAAGAAAGGTCATAAAAATCAGGCAAAACTCCGTTAATACTGTTTTGCTTATAGAAAAAAAATATTTTGGATTCGGTTTGTGGTTTCGGTTTAACTCGAGAACTACCTATATATAAATCATTTGTCATTCAAACTTCTGAGATAATATCTGAAAACAAGTCCTGAATACATTTGAAATATTTTAAAATAGAATTTAGTAACAGGTTAGGAATTAGAGTGACACTTGCAGATTAATGAAAGAGAAAGAGAAAGAGAAAGAGAAAGAGAATAAAATGCATAGTCACCCAAGAGGGCATACATTTAGAATTACTATATTTTAAAGATGTCTTGGAGAAAATTAAATAAAAGTGGGTAGAGGCAGCTGAGGGAAAGATAGACCATAGGGAGAAACTAGCATCAACAGAAGGTGTGGGAGAAATAAGCATCATTGAAGCAGAGAAAACAAATTCTGAAGCAAAAAAGACTTAAAGTCATAGTCGCTGCTGGAAAAAACAATGGGAAGCAATAGGGTTTGAATAACAGGCTAGTTCCTATTGTAATGAGTTCAGCCTAAATCCTGGGAAGGAAAATGAGGAAATGGAAGATGCCCTTGGGAATCAGGAAGGAAATAATGGAGACCTACATCTAAAGATGGGCTCCAGCATGGAGACAAAAACTGGTGATGCACCCTGATTGGATCCTGCACCTACTTATATTTTTCCCCTGGAAATAAATATGCTTTGCCAATATACAGTTTCAAGCTTTATCCAATGCACCTGATTACTATTATCACTTTTATTATTTTTATCCATACAGGATGCTTATCAATGAGATTTAATTGCATCTGGAGAGGATTTTGGAGAAAAAGGAAAATATACTTGCTTCAGAAGGAGCAATGGAGTAGGCTTGTATAGAGAGCTCTATTTAAGGGATATGTTTTCTACCATATTTGAATAGACATATTTGTTTCAAACTAGTAACAAACTAATCCTTCTTTCATGAATATATCTGAGCAGAGAATTAACATCAATGTATGCCAACTTAATTTGAACCAAGTTATTATTTTTTATTAAAAAGAGACATGTTTAAATTTTGATTCTAACTGTGCCATCATTACTTCTACACCCAATGATGTTACCAGAGCTTAAATTCAGCAGGTTCTAGTAGGTTCGCTAGAACTGGTAGTAAATTTCTAAGCAGTTTGGAGAACCGGTTGTTAGAAGAAATTTCCTTTTGTTTTTTTGTACTTTACAGGGTTAATCCTGTAAGGAAGGCAGGAAAAAATATTCTGGTATTGTTTTTAGCCTAATCTTTATTGCCCTGCTTACAGAAACTGCCCACCCAGTCACATGACACCCTCCCCCCAGCCATGCCCACCAAGGCACGCCCACAGAACAGATAGTAAAAAAAAAAAATGGAATTCCACCACTGGATGTTACCCAGGTAAATAAGATATGATTTTCCTCTCACAATCTGGGATCAGAAATGGCACTTACAGATTTCCCATTCCCCTAATTTTCTGTACTTTGCATAACAATGGTGGTGGGATCCATTAACATCTTCCTTTCCATTCCTCATTGTTTCATGGAGATTGGGACCAGTATCCTACTGGGGTCTTAAATCCTGATGAGTAGATCTAAGATATCTGTTGTTCTTTCTTGGCTGTCCAAATCTTTCAAATAAAAGAGATCTTCAAAAACCAAATTGTCCCCTACATACAAATAGCCACCTGCTAGGACCATTCAGAAGTTCTTCCTCATTGGAGAGATGTTATGAGGCATAAACAAGCTATGGAATTCTATGCAAAATATTGCATAGTCTTAACAAACAATAAAGATGAGAACTTTTGGTCATACACTGAATTCTTCCCAGTTTGCTGTAGATCAAAATCACGAGTCTCTCTGAATCACTTTCACTACAAGGCAGACATAAATTATGACATCATCATTTTATATTGGGAGGAATAAAAGCAAAATGTTCATTTCCTTGTTGAATAATTTCCTCCTGTACACTTGTTTTGAATAAAGGATATTAAGGTCAGGATGACCAGAAACTAAAAATGATGCAAGTTAGAATAATAATAAAATCAGGCTTGAGGGGATGAAAAGCACGTGGGATCCAAATTAATTAGGCAGGAATAACTGAACCTTGCTAACACTGTAAAGAAAAACAGCCAAGTGGGTCAGGGCACAGAAAACAGAAAATTTCTCTGCAGCATTTGGCTGGAATATGTAGTGAGTTAGTTAGTTAGAATTATGTCTACTTTTCTTCTTCAGAAAATTACAGGTCACACTCCCTTTTTATGAGGGTGTAGGCGTCTTTTTTCCCCAACAGCCAAAAATCTTTCTGGAAATCTCTTGAGTTGCACACAAAAAAGCATGGGATATTCCAGAGACTATTGATGTATCACTGCAAGAGAATGTTTACAGTTCTGGGGAAATGTGGGGTCAACTGGTTCTCTGCCTTAATGACCAGTCTCCGAACTGCTTAGAAAATTAACAACCAGTTCTGGTGAATAGGTGTGAACAGGTTGAATCCCACTTCTGGATACATTGCGTGACAGCAATGTGATGCCACGAGTGTGACACCGGTGCTCTAACATCTTCACTGCAGAAAATATGGACAGACTTTACCATAGTTTCAACTGGGAAGATTTAAACTTCCCAGACCAAGCCAAGTCCCAAAATGCTAGAGAATTCCTGAAAGCCTGTCACTCAGACAAAGCAGTCATCAATAGGCACATAGAGACAATAGGATCTACATGCCATACAAGAGAGACAACAAAAAACCTAAAAACAAAACAAAAAAGATCAAAATACCTCCTTGCCAGCAATCAACACTCAAATAAATAGAAATTAACATCAGGATTAACCTGGCCAACAATCAAGTAGTAAACACTATCCCAGCCAATCAACTACTAAGTCAGAAAAATAATCAAACAGTAAACAACTGCTTAATCAAAGAATGACCAAGAGCATTCCCATCAATGCTGACAGGACAAACCATTTGCATATAAACAGAGAACTAACCCCACTCCCTTCTAGTCCTGATGATGCTACCTAGTTGGGCAATGAAATGTCTGCAAGAATATAGCCAAGATCAACGATCACCAAAGACCATGCGGACTATTAATGTGATAGTAATGAATTGATGAATTCATTACTGAGGATGAGATTAATGAATTGAAAGATGAAACTCTTCCATTTTGTCTTTTTATTTTATTTTAATCAGTTGTACATGTAACCCTGGCTCAGGGCATCCACAAGGCATGGTAAACAGATTAATATGATGGTTGTAAGGATGCAATTGCATATAACATACAGGCAAAGTTTCAGTCAAACTGTAACAGCCATCTTGAATTTTTTTGACCACATTTTGTGGAAATCTCTACCCTAGGAAGCAGGTGGGTATCTACTACACTACTCTTTGGATATACAAGACTAATTTTTAACAGGGAAAGAAGCGGAAAATATTAGGTACATAACTGGTGAGTAATTACATTAATATATTTACTTTTATTAAGTTCATGTGTAAACAAATCAACTATTTTATTTTTATTTCTTATTCTCCTTTTCCATTACTGTTAGCTTTTCAAGATAGCTCTAATTTTATTATAAGTTTACAGTAACAAAGAAATGTGTCTCTTCTTCATTTCCCAAAAGCTAGTGAGAGACCTTCCAGAGTCATACGTCATACCCACATTTCTTCTGTGGGCTATACTCCCTCTTATTTGATTATTGCCTAGCATGTGTCTCTTTTTCTTGTCTTTCACATCCATTCCCACATTTCATTACAATTATTTTTGGCAGTATGTCCACCTGCATGCACTTCTGAAAGCAGTATATCTGTTCTTCTGGAAAATGTGCATCCCTTAATAGTTTGAGTCATTATCCAGCTGATCTAGAATTACCCATTCTGATAATCCCTTAAGAATCTTTTAAAGACCTGGCCATTCTTCCAACCTTCAGCACACGTGAAAGTTGAGCCACTCCTAAATGTTTTGTTTTAATTTTTGTTGTATTATTTTGAACTGTTTATGCTTGCTCTTCCTCCCTTTCCCTTGTCTTTTTTTTAAACCCAATTAAAATCTTTTAAACAAAAAATTAAAAACCCTTTTAAGCTGCATAATTCTGCAGTTAAGTTAAAATTCTTCCTGTTTGCATGGTTCTGCAGTAAGCAACAGCCAAAATAAATTTATCTGACCCCAAAATATGAAATTTACTACTTACTCCAGCTATTAGATAGGAAGATATTTGCCAACTGAAAATCTGCCTGAGATCCTTTAGTTAGAAGAATGAACTATCTTTAGAAATGTGGAAAGTCAGATCATTGATGCACTATTCTCTGAAAAGTTTTCACCAAGTGGTAGGTGCATTCCCATATAGACACTAGCTTGAAAGCTATTCTTCAGCCATTCTTCAAATTATCAAAATGATAGGGACTGAGTTTATTTGAACTCCACTCTTGAATTATTGTCCTTCCCCAACTAGTATGAACAGATTAACAAGAGTTGAAAAGGATCTTGGATGTCTTCTAGTCTAAATCCCTCTCAAGCAGGAAATCCTATATCATTTTAGACAAATGTTGTTCAATCTCTTCTTAAAAACCTCCACTCTTAACTTCTGGAGGCAAGCTATTTCACTGATTAATTATTCTAACTGTCTGGAAATTTCTTCTGGAACCTTCACTGAACTCCCTGAAAGAATAGTCAGTTCCAATTTTTTCAGCTTTCAAAACTATATATTTTTCTGGACCAGATCCACTCAAGGTGTCAGTAAATGAATGTATGTGTATGATTTTATGTATACATATATATGTAGATATAAATACAGATAAAGATATAGTTGTTCTACATATACATACTATACACTTAGATAAATCAGTGTTTCTCAAGCTAGTTGACTTTAAGTTATGTGGACTTCAACTCCTAGAATTCCCCAGGGAAGTTGGTGGCCACAATTCACCTAACAATGGTTTGAGCTTCAGTTGGTTGCCTTGACTTGTTTGATTATACTCTGTGGATATCCCTGGAGGAGGAGAGAAGAAAGTATATGGACAGAGCTAGCTTTCTCCATTGGTATGCTCTGATGAATCATCCCAGCAGAGAACCACTGAATTAGCACAAGGCCTACGGCAGCACATTGCAGCAGACCAAAAGAACTAGCCATTTAGCATGAGAAACACAGAAAATTGTGTTCCATTTGGTCACAGGTTTAGTTGCCTGCCAGATCAACCAGCAGGGATGCTATTCAGCCCTACCTGCAAATACCAGGATTTAAGCATTAACAGGATCCTAGCTGATCAAAGCCAAACATAATCTAATCCAGCATAATTCCCCATAAATGCCTTTTGGAAGGTCACAAGAAAGAAATATATATTTAGAAATGCATATTTAACAAATAAAAATTTGTTTTGAATTAGGAAAATATAATGAAACCAGAGGGAGGCATAAAGTCCCTTCAAAAATAGCATGTGATTAACACCTTTAGAAATGTGAATTGTTTCTGTATAAATTCATTTGTCTATAGTGATTTGTTCCTGGCTATTTCAGAAGGTGTTGGTTATTATCAAATCAATCTGAATAGAGCTGGAAGGGACCTTGGAGGTCTTCTAGTCCAATCTCCTGCTCAGGTGGGAGCTCCTCTATCATTCCAGACATGTGGCTCTCCAATCTCTTCTTAAAACCTCCAGTGATGAAACAACCACATCTTCTGAATGGAAGCTATTTCCACCAGTTAATTGTCCTCACCGGTAGGAAGTTTCTCCTTAATTCCATGTTGCTTCTCTCCTTGATTAGTTCCCATCCATTGTTTTACCTATAAAGTCCTGCATGGCCCAGGGCCTGGTTATTTGCCTTGTCTGCCTAGCCAGCACAATCACATCCCCAGTCTTCTCAATTGGCAGGTAATCTTAGGGATTACTATCTGGTGGGACCACAAAAAAAAAAAAAACCTTCTTGGTGAGTGGCCCTTTTCCATGAAACATGATTGCCCCCTGAGGTACGATCCCCTCTGACCTTGTTGCTTTTCCAAAAGACTCTGATGATTTGGTTTCATGAGTGGGTTTAGGGACCATGAATGGAGCCAATGAAGTGGTTGATTTGATTGTGCTATTGCTGCCAAGAATGAGATTGGGATGAGGGCTATGGGCATTTATGTTGTGTATTTTAATAGTATAAGCTGCTCAGAGTCACCTGTGTATGAGTTAGATGCTCATAAAATATATATATAGAATAGAATAGAATAGAA
>JAEANM010023327.1:0-11394 GCA_017656035.1 Myanophis thanlyinensis
CTTTTCTTTCTCAGTCTTCCCCCATCTCTCCATTTTTGGCAACTTTAGCACGTGTAAACTTCAGCTCCCAGAATTCTCTGGCCAACATGACCTTCAAAATGCACTTTACTAGAATTTGTTTCAGTGAAGTATAACTTGGTGGTTTCCATTGGACCTTTCTCTGACACTACATTTAGGTTAGGCTAAAGGTAGTGATAGGTTTAATAATAACCATTGTCAACTAATATTTTTCTTGGCCATGAATTGCATGGATACATTTGGTTGAATCAATAACCTTGGGCAGAACAATTGCAACAAATCAGCCGATACCCACAAGTTTCAATTTAAATAAATAAATCAGATTTTGAAAGGCTTTCTGAGATTTTTCCCAGAATGTGCTGAGCCAAGGAGTCCTAGAAAGGGTCCTATGCATACTCTGTCATCTTCATGCCTAAGATGTTGCATGAAATTCCATGATGGTACCCTCTGCCTGAAAAGCTTGCCTACTAAAGACCCCAAGGGATAAGTATTTTCAGGAACAGTATGTCCAGTATTGTAGCTTATTCCAACTCTTAAATACCCATAAGCCTAGATTTAACAGTTATTTGATATGTTATCCTTCATAGAAAATACTTCATGAATGAAAGCAAATATATATATATCCCAGAATAATATGCAGGATCCAGTCTGGAACAGTGACCAAGACCAGAGGTTTAGTCTTCCAAGCTTTTGAATTTCTGCAGGAGCTCATTCTCAGGGAATTTCTCTCACACCAGAATCAGTGGTGGAATGCAATCAGTTTTACTACCGGTTCACTGCAGCTTCCAAAATGAAAGTATTGCCTTACTGGTGGCAGCCTGGGTGAGGAAGGCTCCAGAGGTGTGCAAAACAGCTGTTATGAATGATTCAGCTGTTTTCAAAGAAAAGAAACAAGGGGATATAGGACAGGATAGGGCAGGGGCAGGTGGGCAGGGACAAACATTGTTCCTGCTATCGGTTTGGTAGAACCGGTGTGACCAGGCTGAATATTTATGTGGCGCCTAGTTGTGTGTGACCAAGCAACACATAAATATTATACATATAATATTCCAAAGCACAGAATCTGGTGAGAGATAAGTTTCCTTGAGGTTGGGCTCCAGCCTGAGTTTGAAAGCTCATAATACTAAGCTTCTGGTCCAAATGACTGATCCATATTGGATCCTGGAAAATACTTCTACTGCAATTGTTTATTCATAGTTACATCAAGCTTATTTAATCATCACTTGTTCCTTCTTTACATATCATTAACATGTTCCTCATTTGCTGGAAGGATGCTTGTATGTGGCATAAAGAAGTATGCATTCCCTTTTATTAAACCAATTATTAAAAAAGGATTGTCTGAAGCCTGCTGATCAATAAAGGCTGCAGACACTAATAGCATTTCTACTTCACTGTTTTGCAAGCTCTTTCTCCTTGGAATTAATCCCAACATCCCAACTATGTTCATGAACCCTGATGAAAATCCACAGCAAACTATTGATTGCCCTATGAAATGAATCCAGTAATTACTAAACAGAGAATAGAAGTGAGCTGTGGCACATTCAGAATCCTACTGGGCTCTCTTTTAGAAAGGTATGTTCTATTTTAATCCACTGGAATTAAAAATAAGTAGTTTAAAAACCACTATCACTCAGAGAAAATATATAGCACAGATTAGGGAAGATAGGATGAAATTCCCAAGGGGCTTAGAGTGCAGTTAACATACAATATCAAATAAGCTATAAAAAGCACTAAGGCATCATTTAAAAAATGGGAAAGGCTGGTAAAGAAATGAAATGAAACCATTACAGTTACAGCAAAACAAATTTAAAAAAGACAATAGATGGAGAAAGCAGAGAAGGAATGCATGAGGGTTATAATTTGAGCAGCATAGTGCTAAAGACTTATTTTAAAAGTCTCCAAATAATTGAATAAATCAAATGAGCAAAGGATTAGACCGTGAGAATGTCACAAACCTGAAAAAATAGATTTCAGAGAGAAATCTCAGCTTTTGTTTTTCTTCTCTATTTTTATCTGAATTCTGAAAGAGAAGCTGTGAAGTAAGTCATCCTTAGCAGAAAGGCTTATATTTGGAATGGCATTCAACCATTTGATTCTTTTACAATCTCTGCAATAAAAGTGAGATCTAGCATGGTTTTGTGGTTAAGGGGTTGGATTGAGACCAAGGAGATTTGGTTCAAGTCTACCATAAGCTCATCACTGTGTCCCTCTCAGCCCAATGTGCCTTACAGGACTATGATTAAGGGGGAAACTTGGAGGTCATATTGAACTCATAAAGGAAATGTGTGATATAAATCTACTATCTAACTAAACATAGGCAATCATCCATTTATGACCATAATTGGGTTCAATGTTTCTGTTGCTATAACATACTACAAGTAATCTAAGTAAAAATGTAATGTAAAAATGTTCTATTACAATGAAATATTAAATATGGAGATGTTAAGAGTTTGCAGCAGCAAACACATTCAGAAACACACACAAGTAACTAATTCAGCAAGATTCCATTATATATAAGAAACTTATCTTTATATATAATATAACATGAAGAAAGTATACAATACCAAAACCTATTTCAATGTGGTAGAGAAAAGAAGCAAAACACAAGCAGGGGAGAGGAGTTTCAGTTTCATTTCAGAGCTCAACACAGACTTGTTTCACTTTCTGTTTCATAGCTTAGCACAAACTCAGAGCTGCAGAGCTAAGCCACATCCAGTCTCCAGACTGTCCCAATCCCCATTGGCTGACCTTGTTGCTAAACCCTATTCCAGTTCATGAATACACTGACAAATATTATTTCTCTTCTTCTTTCTGTTCCACCAAATTGAAGAATTATTGGAAAAGAAATGTTAGCACAACATTGTTTTGAATAAATCATATCCAGAACTCATAAAATCTTCATTAAGGATTTAGTCGCATCCTTGGACTAACAAAAAAAAAGGCCAACATCACTTTCTAAATACTAAGGGGGGGGGGGGAGAGTTGTTATGCAGTCCCTGCACTTTATAGAATTTACATTTTCGACTGTTAGTTTTTGATCTAAAAGGAAGTTTCCAAATAATTTTTCTGGATATATGACATCCCCCACCGAAATTATACCCATGTATGAGAATATTGCATATCAGTCTCAACCAGTTGCAGATTGAAATGATAATTAATGCTTCCTATGAGCATGAGATTGCTATGATCAGTTTTTATATATAAAAAAACCCCACAATTCAGAGTTTTTATTTATAGCAAGGGCATTTTCCAGATGTAAAATCATTTGATGTTCTGGAAGGAATGCAAGGAAAGCTGGTGGAAGTCAGCTGAATAGAAAAAAAAATGAAGTTAGCAGCTGAGCGGATGAAAGTCATGTGGGCTGAAAGTTCAACTCTTATCAGCTATTTAAAAAAAACTAAGGAATTGGGGATATGCACAATGACTCCAAGTCAAAATGTTTTGCACTAGAAATACCTGTTTGAAATGGTTTGTGCCCCAAAACAAAATGTGTGTTTTGTGAGATTTGTGTCAACTACGGAAGAAAACGGTCTAATTTGGTTTAATAGCAATATTGTTTAGGCTTATATACCAACCTCATAGCAGTTTATAGCAATCTATGGCCGGCTTACAATGTAGAAGCATTATTTGCATATCCCCAACAATCTGAGTTTTCATGTTACTGACCTCAGAAGGATGAAAGACTGAGTCAATCTTGAGCCCCATCAGGACTGAACTCCAGACTGTGGGCAGAGTTTGCCTGCACTTCAACCACTGCACCACCAGGGCTCTATTTTAAGCACTACACAAAATGAGTGCATCATTTCTGCAGTATAATTTTCCTCTGACCAGCTGGACTATCTGTTGAGCTACAATACCTGAAGGACCCAGTATGGTTCCTGTTGCTATTGCTTAGAGTGCCGAATCAGAACTTTGAGATACAAACAAACAGTTAATCATAACTAAGAAGGTAAAAGAGCACACACACAATGTACACCCATACCTAAGTTTCATAAATTACCAACACAGATTTCTTTTTCCCTTTCTACCATGATGGCTTGTCTTAGTTTAGATGCCTATTTGAACATTGACTCTATTGGGCATTGTCATTGCAGTTGAAAGAAAAGAAGAAACAATAATTCTGTTGGGAAGGTGTTCATTTTATGATTATTTTTGCAGCAGTCATTAAACAAAGATTGTGATTGTTAAGCAGACACTGTGGTTGTTAAGGGAATGTCACAGTCGTTAAGTATAACAATGAATTCTTCTGAGCATTTTTTTTGTCTAAAAGTGGCAGAAAAGGTCAGAAACTGGAAATAAATGTCATAAATTACACTCCTATGACTACAGAACCCTGCAACAGCTGCAAAAGCGAGCCAGTTGCCAAGCATCTGATATAGTTGTTGATATAGTTTCAATTATAATTTAAACTCAAGTTAGCTTCCTCCAGTTCTAAATTTCTCTTATATGATTCTATTAAAAGTATTTGGGCAACTTGTCTGTCACCAAGATTATACAAACTTGTTTGTCTGAATGTATCTGTGATTGTGTAAAAATCATGTCAAATTCAGTTCAAATCAAGAGAACTATTCAGACTGCCATATTTGCATCATTCAAGTTGTCACTTTGATTTAGAAATCTGATCTCAATTAGTTGAATATAAGAAATTATTTGAACAGAATTGTCCAACTTTGGCTGATTTGACAAATCCAGCTCAGATTCTGAAAAGATATGTGCATATGGGAAAGGCATAAAAGTCGATCTGAAACAAATTGGTTTCAAGATGTTGCATTTGATTCAATGGTTTGGATCAAATGCATAGATCAGTTCTGAAGCTCACATTGATAGGGAAATACTGTCAAATTGCATTTGAATCAAGGGTCCAAACTGCAAAATAACAGACTTGCATTACAAGGTTGCTTCCCAGAAATTCTGGTGGTAGAGTTACTTGCTGAAATCACATATAACTGGACAAATACAAAAGCATATTGTATATTCTCTTGTGATTTAAAATGGAATTTATAAAAACATTTTCAAAATAAAAGCTCTCCAGGATTTAAAAGTATATTTATATATAATAGTATATGGTATTATAATATAATCTATGTCCATTGTACAACTGTTAAACCATCATCGTATTTCGATTTATACCACTTTTGTTTCTCCCATAAGAAATTTGGATTTTTTTTAAAGGATTCAGTTTTGATCAATTTTTTATTTTTTTACTACAAATAATGGGCATTGAATGCCTCCATCCAATTCATATTGATATGCATGTCTGGAATTGCAGGAAATTATTGCTTTGATCACTGTAGGGTACAAGAGGTATTTTTAATTTTTTTTCAAGCATTGTTAACATGAAATGTTAAAATACATATTGCTGATACCCTGCAGCTAAGCAGGCAGGATAAATATTAAATCATTCCTGGTTTTAGAATCTAGGTTGAGCAGAATTAGAAACAATTGATTATTCAGCTTGATTACTTTGGTAAGAAACATCATTACTTTGCTAATTTTAGTGCATTAGGCCTCATGGGAAGCCATACAGAATTGTACTTTAATGCTGGAGAGCAGCAGAAGGAGATGGAAGTAATGTCTTTTTAAACTTTACAGAGCTTTCTTCCATTTCCAGGATATGCCTTTAGTTGTCCTTCTAAGTCAATAGGTAATAGAAGGTGATCTCATGCTGAAAGACCAGATAACTAATAACACCAGTGAAGCACAGAGTTTTATTAAGCTACTTAATCAGTACATTTTCATTTTGATGTTGGTTTCCCTAAAGCATCTAGCTGAAAATACAAGAGGTTTCCTAAAGATGACCAAAGTGATTCTAAATAATTGTTTATCAATATTATCAGGAAAGCAAACATTGTTTCTGTATTTCCTGTAAATCCCTAGAAACCATATCACGAGATGATTGCAGCATAAAAGCTGACTGGGTGAATTTGAGCCAATCACCAGAAGACTATGAGTTCTAATCCCACCTTGGGCATGACTGCCAGCTGGGTGACTTTAGGCCGATTGCTAGAAGACTGTGAGACATAAAAACTGATTGGATGTCTTTGGACCAGTCACTCTCTCTCTCAGCCCATCACTCTGTGGGAAGAAAAATCCAGTCCAATTCCAAGCCGGGAGAAAAACTGGAAATAAAGTGGAGGCTGGCTACAAAGAAAGAAGGTGTCTGTTTATTTGGTTTCCAGAAATGTCAGTGACAGCAGAATGTTTTTGGTGTGGCTGACAAATTGGCTGAACGAGTGGATGGATTTTTATAGAGATCTGTGGTTTGGTGATTGAGATGCTCCAGGGGGTTGTGCAATGTAGTGAGCCTTGTGTCTTTCACTATTTTAGTGGTGATGGGTTAAATCTATTATGTCCTAAAGGTCAAGACCTCTCCTTAGAATTTGGGTAGGGGGATGTAAATTCTTAATCCCATCATCTCCAGCCTGGGGGAGCTGTGGCTGAAGGCATTTTGTTTGTGGAAAGATTGGCCCAGTCTTCTTGAATGGATACAAAATCTGCATTCCTAAAGGCCAGCCTCTTCAAATTTCTCAGTTTGGAGCTGTTCTACCTATGTCAGGAAGACTGGGGCTGCTTTCTGTCTTTATTAAGACTTTTCTCCATTTCTTCTTTGGGTAAATATAATATTCCACCACTTTTTAATATTAAGAATAAAAAATATTTGAATCTGGGGGTGGGATGGGATGCTTCCTATCACATGTCATATGATCATTGTGGGGAAAATAGGATAATTATATATGCTTGCCACCTTAAAAATATTTATAAAAATAATAAAATATATGAAGTAAAACAAACAAAGAAACAAAGAATTGAATAACTAACATTAGTTTGATTTGGACTGACCTGAACATTTTTATGTCCCAGGAAGAAGACATAGTATTCCCTCCTTGCATTTATAGTCTGGTCATAATTTATCTGGAGGACACATTTTCTGGCTAACTACAGATGTTCTTCCTTTAGTCCCCCTTTAGGTATGTTGCTTTCCTGACTTTACAATTTCTTCTTTGTTTCATACTCATCAGGAATACAAGGGTTCACTGTCTCTGAGATATATTTCCAGCTTTTCCAGCTTTGGAATGTTTATCTCCTGGAGGCAACCTGGAGGCTAATTTAATCATGCTTTCAGATCCTGGAGAAGAACTTGCCTCTTTACTCTTGCACTTTTGCAGCCTGACCATATCTTCTGTCCCTTAAGGACCTTACTGTCATCTCTGTCATCAAATGTTCATTATGGTGCACCTTTGAACCAGAGACACTTTTTCAAAAGGCAACTAGTGTTCCTTTGTTTGTTTGTTTTTCTCTTGAAGACATTTTGTTTCTCACCCAAGGAGCATCTTCAGTTCTGAAGATCATTATTTGGCAGAACTGAAGATGTTTCTTGGATAAGAAGCAAAACGTATCCAGAGCAAAAGAAAAAAGAAAGCCCAGCTGCCTTTTGAAAAAGTAACCATTGGCAAAAGCAACAACCATGACCTGGGTGACTGACAATCTCCGTTGCTGCTTTGAATGCCCTGCTTCAAATTTACTTATTTTCACTTGCTTTGATTGCTTTGTTTTGAGCCCACTAGTATTCCTTTGTATTCCTGCCACTCTGTATAGTGAGTTGCTGTAAATACTTTAATCGAAATATTTGTTGTTCTTCGTAACTTCTAAGCATACCCTCTAGTAGTTTTGACTGATCAGTTTTGAAACTATAGATAGGCTCTTATCAATTATTTAATGCTAGATGCCCACTGATGTGTGATACATTTTCTTTTATAATAATATATATTTTGGTTACTACAGAGATCAGAGATCTTCCTACGAGGAGAAGGGAAAGAAAGCTGTCTTTCCCCACATATTCAGCACTTATTGTAAAGGTATGCTATCTCAGCAATCTTCCCTTGACATTTCTAAATAGCATAAATGGCTACACTAATAATCATTTTTGTAGACTTGTCTAACTAATGTGTTCTGCATGTCAGACCTAAATGTCTTTAAAATATGCTTATTATCTTTACTTGTTTATTTTATTCAGTTAATATTCACCCATTTCAGTTCAGCAGCTCACAGCATTAAAAACAACAGAGAGAGAGAGAGAGAGAGAGATGAGCAGAGAATCAGGCCATCAAAGCTTTATGGAAGATCAGAGGATTGGAGCCAACCTAATCTCAGGATGCTCCAAAGGATGGACATCACAGCAAAAAAGACTCTTTTGGGGGGCCCAGCCAACTGATATTGCTTGACTGATGGTACTCACAGCATAGGTCTCTGCCATAAACAGGTAGAAATCTGATATGAGATGGTCCCATAAACATCATGATCTCTAGTTATGTAGTGCTTTAAACTGACTACCAGATCTTTGAACCTTACCCAGAAGCAAACTGTAGTTCACAGTACCATGGTTGTCACATGTGCTAAACCAGCAGTGCCATTAACTGCCTTCATTCTGCACTAGCAGAAGGTTTTAAAAGATCTTCAAGGGCAGATCATACAGAGTTTCCAGTCGGAGGTCATGAGATCATGAATGATCATGAGGATGGTCCCCTGGTCCAGAAATAGCACAACTGACACACAATACAAAGTTGTGGAAAGGCAGTCCTAGCATGATTGCCCCTTGCCCAAGATTGTGTGCTGGTTCCGTTTGACACAACCCCACTCCATCCAGAACCAAAGATAGACAGCCCCCAGAACCAAGGGATCAAAAAAACCTCCAAACCACTTGCTTAGGTTGATCTGAAATTGTTCCCCATCCAGCCCCACAACCTCCAAGCACTGAGGTAAGACTTTCACAATGTCACTCAGATGGCTGAGGTGGAGCTATAAAGCTGGATATCATTAGCATATTGATTGATAGTATGAAAAGCCACTGAGGTGTCAAAAACAAGGCTGGATGCACCTACCTCCATCCAGCTCCTGAAAAAGTCATCCAAAAATGCAACTCAGTCACAAACCAAGGCCTGAACCCTGACTGAAAGTAGACTATATAATCCATTTCTTTCAGGACAGCCATTTTCTCTACAACTTTCCCCCAGTTTTTAATTCTAAAAGTCTTAACAATGAATGGCATAAGAACTATTTTATTTTTTAATAGGTCACTTGGTTTTATGTTTAGAAACTCCATCCCTTGTCATCTTTTTACATAGCTTTTTGTAAAAGAACAGCATCAGATTCTCTACTCAGAGTAGAGACAGACATTGAATTTAATGTCACAGGTAAGTTGAACCTGGTTTAGTTATGCTTTATCAATAAGAAGGAACACCAACCCTCTTTCTGTTCCCTTTTTCTGGGAGAATTTCATGTAACCTCAGGGCAACAGAAAACATAAGAAACATGTAGTTATTAGTTTCTAGTCTATCTGGTTGTACATGTACTTGAAAGATTCTAGAAATATTAACCAACAGACAGCCACATTTTTCTATAATCATATCATAATATTCTGGGGCTACAGAGCAATCACTTACATTGACTATTTTATTCATTATAACCTATCACTTCTAAATGTCAAAACAACAACAACCATACAACGCTATTTTGTTCTTTATTTTACTCTGAGTTTAATTACCTGGATGAGTAAGGAGAGAGCTGTCATAAGTATGGATCTCTGCAAACGCCTTTGCATAATGTCTTTTAATATGTATTATAGCTTTCCATTTTTCTTCATACAGGGATTTCAAACTTCATTTATAACATTCCATAATGTGATCTATACTCAACTAGGGGTTTTATGTTCCTTGAAATCAATGGAAATGAAAGTCTAATTTTATAAGATTAACAGCTTTTATCCTTGGAAATATTTGTGTACTTGTGTTTAAATATACTTTGAGCAATTTTAATCTGCATCATTAAGAGATGCACATTTAAAACATATTTCCAAATACAATAATACAGAGTAACAATAGCAGTATATGGGTAATTCAACTTCTTGTTCATGAGCCCCAAAAGCACGTGGTTGGCAAATAATATTGTAGGACTAAGAGTTTTTCCTGATCCGCAGAATTATTAATAGGTTCTTATATAGATCAAATTTGTCTTTGACTTTCTTAAACTATTGGACAGAAGAAAGCACAGTTGTCCTAATTCGGTTAACCCTCTGAGTTTACACTTCCCATTTGAAATGATTAGGGAAGTTAGATTCTAAAAACCTAGTTTTCTTCCTTAGGAGGAAAAAAGAGAAAGAGTGGGAGTGCCTAAGAGGGAGAGACGGGAAAGGAGAGAAGGATGGGGAAAGGAGGTAGAGAGAGAGAGAGAGAGGAGATCACGTAAAAAAACATTCCCAAACACTTTGTATTGGCAGACTGATCTTTCCCTGTTCTTTTCCAGTTTTCTGATAAAAGAATCCTTAGATAATTGAATGTTTTGTGAGGTGATCCCCATACATGCTTAAACTGCAAGATTGAGAAACCCTGTTCTATAGGGAAGAGATTGAAGTACTCACTTTGAGTTTAATTTCTTGTGAATCTATTCTAGAAACAGAAATTATTTGTGGGGGTGTGAGTCTGTCTGTAATTGAAATGGAAGCAAAATGATGGCTGAGAAAAAAGCAAATGTTGCATTATTGCTAAAGTAGGCGCAATTTGAAGCAGTTAGTTGTATGTATATGAATCAGTCCAATCCATTCCTGGCATTAGATTGAACTTGGATTACTGATCCAGTTTAAATCAATTCAGAATGTTGAATATATTAAATGCAAAAACATCTGATTTGATGATTTGATTTGTCTTTCAAATTTAGTTTCTAAAGGCAATGTGATTTGGAAGCTTAGGCAGATTGACTCCAACTCATTTTGAATCTTAAAGTTTGTACAGCCCAGTTATGTTGTTTCAAATGGTCGGTTTTCCCCGGTATATTTAAGAAACATTGCCCAAAGAGTCCTGAAGCTAAGACCCCTGTTTAATATTTTTATAGAGGGACTGGAGATGAAATAAGTGGAATAATTGTGGAAATTAAGAGGCAGGAGTGTTAGAATTTTCTATTTCTTCTTAAAGAGTTTCCTGTATGGTTTTAGATTGAGGAATATGTATTTTATCTCTGCAAGTAGGAGACTTTATCAGGGATTGGAAACTAAAAAGGATCAAATCAGGTTAGTTCTTAGATGAAAATCCCATAGGAAACTCCAGATTTGTAGAATGGATTGGAAAGCTGAAAAATAATATCTCAGAAGAAGGGTGTGATAAGTATTTCTGCACTATTGATATCTCCATGAAATTACCAATAATACAGTTTGATCTGAGAGAGACCATCTATTGCTGCCTAGTTTTTGGCTCTGTGTTTCCAGCTTCAAAATAATGAAAAATATCCAACTTTCCCGGCAATCACAATCAAAGTGAATTCCAAAGTCAATCAAAGTTAGAAAATGCACTAGACTAGAACTTGCTCTGTCCCTGCCAATGCTATTGC
>JAEANM010023328.1:0-11394 GCA_017656035.1 Myanophis thanlyinensis
TATTGGCTGTGCACCGCCCCGAGTCCCTAGGGAGAGGGGGCGGTATATAAATCAAATAAAACCTTAAACCTTAAACCAGTCACTGAAGCAGGATTCAGAGCTGTCTTCCTTCACAATCTCAGTGCTTGTTATTAAATTATTTTTTGAGTATAGAATATGTTCTTATTTCTGGCCCCATTCCAGCTTCAAAGCTACAAAGGCAAGAAGTCCCACCACCTATTGCATTCACATTTAAAACTACCCCAAATTATTTTTCCTGGAAATTGCAAATTAGTTTTTGTAGTTCAATCATCAGCAGAAAAAGATGGTCATCATTCAAATTTCCATGGCAGCGAATAATAGACACTAAATCGAAGGTGGGGGAAGAAACTGGCTGATGGAAGAGAGACGGATCACATCATCTTTGCATCTAGGCCCAACAAGAAATAAAATGGAGAGAAATACCGTTCAACACACCCAACAAAGAAATTATATGGCTGCTACAAATGGAACGCAGTTAATTGGTCTCCATTGCTGCCACCTAGTATCTCAATACAATTTTTGCAGGCCACTAATTTTGTGGGTATATTTACACAGCTGGAGCAAACAGAAACACTTCATGGTTCACCCACTTAGCTGCCGATGAAGTTTGGGTAAGACAAATCTATTGCTCCCATTCATCTCTCTTAAATATGCAAGTTATTGTTTAACGAGCCTAACAAAATGGATCTTCAGAACAACTGCAAGCTTCAACCACATCAAACTAGTTTAATTTCTTTATTAAATCAAGTGGGGTTTTCTTTTAATGAACCACGTAAGAAAACTTAGTAGTTAAAAGACAAAAAGGAAGTGAAGGTGCAGGGAAAATTGTGGCAAGTGTAAATATCTCTGCTTATTCTATTTACTTTCTGAACAGGAAGAAGGAAGTAAGTTCTTCAACACGGTCACTGTTTATTTACAAAGTCATCTCAGGGAGGAAAAAAAATCATACAGCACTTGAAGCATGCAGTCCACAAATACACTGCACATTACTGAACACCATTCTAAGTAATCTCAATTACATTTTCCTCAAAACATCATTAAAAGTAGTCTTTTTTCAAATTGAGCTTCATCCCAAAGTAATTTCATGGACACTGTCATGCAGTTTTCTTTGTAAAACAATGGAAATAACTTGCCATGGTCCACTTCAAGATGTTTCTTGACTTTCTAGGCTGGCCCTCAAATTTGTCGCACCCTGGTTAGTCTCCCATCCAAGTAGGAACCCATGGTACCTCAGATAAAGTCAGCCAGATGCTGCTACTTGCTGAGAGTTAACGTCTCCAGAGAGAGATAAGTTCCTTTATAATGAGATGCAATACAGGGCATGATAAGTGTTTGTGAGATTTAACATAGTACTGTAAATAAAAAGCTCATTTACCTCTGTTACAAATTGACTAAGTAATCTAATTCTGGGATGCCCAGTGAGGCACTTATGGTATATTTTTAGATGCCATTCTCAGTGGCATCTTCCCCAACCTTTTTTCACATTGAAATTAAAAAAAAAATTAAAAAGAGGGGCAGGCTGCAGATGTAAGTTCTGGCCTCCATCATTAATTTTATTCCCGGAAATGTTTTGTATCCCATTAGCTTTCTCAGAAAATGAAATAATAGGCAACTGCAACCTAAAACTTCATTTAGAAACATGGCATTCGCTCAGAAAAGAAGATAATATTGATCAGGAAAAATAGGGAAGGTCATACAGAAGAAGGGGTTAGAGATGATGCCAACTAGCATTCTGATAAGTCTGTGCTGGTTATATCTCCCCTGCAACTAATTATGTAAATTGTCCTTCTCAGTAGCCAAGATATTACACACAAAGTAATTCAAATATTCAATATGATCAATATATGAGCTAATTAGGGGAAAATCACATAACCTACTTTGAAAAGTCAGTATATCTTTTAGCTATATTTGAGCCAACTATTTGCTCAGTTCTGATTAGTCTATGTAAGAGTCAAAAAAATACTGTCTACAACTCAGACACCAGAAGATATGATAGAAGGCAGCTGAAAATACCTAGAGAGTACTAGGTTAGCTAAGTTAGGCTGTAGGCTGGCGGCTGGCATTTGCTAGGATTAGCAAAAATATTATTTAGAAAGGAGGTGTGATAGAGATTTTAAAAATTATATGGCTTACAATGCATACGGACATGACCCTTTTTAACTCATGTGATAATAGAACTTCAGATCATCCAACAAAATTGATTAGCAATAGAGCTGGTATAAATAAAAATACATTAGTAACAGTAACAATCTACATGATGACAACTCTCAGTGTAAAAAGCTAATACTAGTACTGAGAGGTTAAGTGAACTCCTGGTTCAGAGGCACTGATACTAATTTATTATACTTATGTTCTGTCCTTGTTGTAGAGCATGCATAGTTTCTGCCTCACTTTTATTCTTATATTAATCACCTTAGAAAGATTAATTCTGGAAAGCAAGAGGCTGGAGTTTAATGTTTACTCATACTCAACATTTTTTTTAAATTTTCTCATGCTGATTCCATATTCTATATAAACTAAATCTCTAAACCTGGAGAAGATCTGCAAACACCACATCTATAATGTTTTTGACTTTGTTACTTACTTTTTCTATAGACGTTTCCTGTACTTCTAGCTATTTCTAATACTACTACGGTATCCTTTTCTAACAGACTTATATGGTAAGGTAAATTTTATAGCAACTGAAGCATTCACTTTGGAAGAGAAACATGATCTTAAACACTCAGTGAGCCATAAAGATTTACTCAGTAGCTTTAAGCAAGTGATTATGTCTAATCTACAATAATAATGCCTGGGTTGCTTGAAAAAAGGGCAGGATAGAAGTGCATGCCCCCCACTTCAGATAATCAGAAAATACATCACTGATGAAGGTGCTTACATCTGAAAATGTTTGCAGATCATACATTGCTCTCTCATTTGTTATTGCAAATTGTTGTTGCAGTTATTATTTTTGTAATGTCAGTCAACCAAATTACAACTAACTTTTTTTGTTAATTTCAACAGATTTGTCACCCAAAAAATTACATAACCTAAAATTTCAGAAATATAGACAAAGCAATCATATGTATAAATTCAAAGTGCAAATATCCAGCATGAAATATTTATTAGTGAGCAAAGAGAGGTAGACTATTAGCCTGTATTTTTGCTAGCACACCTAATCCATCAATCTATTCTCTTTACAGAAAAGAGCAACATTTTTATTACATCAAGAGAAAGTATTTTTGTGTGGTGTTTTATTTCTTGGAATGTTATGGGGGGAAAATACTATTCTTGTACTGTACCTGGTCTTATGGCTGTAACAAACAATAACTGGATACTATTCTCATAATTGCAAGCACAAGGATTCACAACAGCTTTGAAGATTTATTGATTTTTTGCTGCAATGAGCCTCAAGAACATGAACAAAGTATAACTAGTTTGGTTCAATTATGTTTGTTGAAACGATGGCTATATTAGAGTAGAACAATCAGTATACACTTAAATATTTTAAGTATTTTCTTGATCTATTGGCTCGAAGAATAATCTACACTTAAGGCATTCGGAACTGTCTGCACAGATAATTATGGTACTGAGAAGAGAATTAAATTTAATTCCAGACAGCCTCTACGTGTCAAATTAAGTAGTATTGCCTTTGGGAAGCACAGTGCTAATAACTGACTATATCAATGACTTTTTTTTTGGTCTCCAGTTTCTGTCAACAATTGCCTACAATAGGCAAAGTTAACAATTTACCACAACAGCATTGTTTAAAAGCTAACACACTGCAGTGTTAACTGCTGTTGCTCTTGCTTTGAGAAGTAATCCAGGATAACTCATGTTTGAACAGGTAAGTCCGAGTGCCAGGGGATATGAAAAGCATACTTTAGATGGTTAATCAGGACTCCATTTCCTACTTTCATCGAACTCTGATAATGCAGCTCATCTGGAGAGAACTAGAGAAGGCTGGTGTAACATTAATTTCATAGATTTTGGAAACCATGCCATTGTTCCTAATACAATATGATGAAAAACCAGTCATGATGATAATAAAATGGGGTGTGTTTTTTTTTTACTGAAGGAAGAATTGTAATAATTTGGGAACTATAATAAACCATTCTGATAATATTAACTGTATTTGGTTGCCATATGGAGATGATGAGAAACAACTGAGTAACATCCCAGATTACACTTGCTAGGAATTTCCTTCACGAACTCATTTCTGCATATAGTTAGACTGGGGCAGAAAGTCAGTAATACATAAAATAATTCTCTAAGGTGCTATGATAAATCATAAACGTGAAGAGAAAGGAGTTCTGCTGTCTTATCAAGAGATTATTTCGGCACTCTCCAATTTCCGATTCACCAAGTCAAATGTTTTCTAAATCACAGTAGGCTAAACAGAAAAAGAATGACCACCATTAAGGTAAGGCAACCTATCCCATTACAATCAAGTTTCTATCTTCTGCTAGCTCAAAAAATAAATAAATCTTCCACGACCTAAGTCACAACCCCCTTCAAAACAAATTATATAATAAGATGATTGCTAAGTTTTAAGATACATAAAGGATTAAGTATAAGTGCTACCTGTTGCAAAATTAGTAGCTGGCTTTCTGCATGGTGCTCTTTATTGGAATCTGGCACAGGAGCTTTCAATGACATACCAATAGAAAAGCACAAATATATGTAAGCCTGTTATTCAAACATCTGTTTCTTTCTATTGTACTTATTAGCGGAATTGCTTTGATAAAAATACAACCCATTAGTATCTCCATCCCATAAATTTGTTTTAGATGTTTCTAAAACACATAACTTTAGGTACTTGTAATTATATTTTATAACCTTTGTTAAACTGTTTGAATACCTGTTTTTCTGCTCCTAAATAGCAAACCCAAACAATACTATTATTAAATAGAAAAAAAATTACACAACCATGGTAAATTGACATAGAAACAGTTGCCTTTTACCTTGTTTTTTTCCACAATAGAATTATAGCTGTTTGAGAAAGGAAATAGCCAAAATGAAAGTATAGAAACACTGAGTTTCAAATATAATAAAACATACAATCTGCTCTTTAGCAACTCCCACTATATTTTTCCTGTTTATTCCAGTCAAACTGTATTTGGGATTACAAATTTATTCTGATTGCTTTTGTAAGCATTACATTCTTTTATTCTATTTTTGGACAAAGGATTATATCTTGATTTCTCTTAACATTCAATCTGTTTATATTTTAATTCACAATGGAGATGGTTCAGTAATAAATATTACATTGGACATAACTTTTTTGGTATACAATATGATCCAAGATTCAGTTTTTAAACTAATATGTATTTTGTATTTCCATAATATATTTAGAACTTGTGCTATTTGGAAAAAAATTAAAGCAGCAGAGCTTAATTGCAAAAAAAAAGTTCTGTAAATTAAGTTTTAATTTGATATACAAAACCCATCTAAATTTAAGATTATGTTGCCCAAGGTTCTCATTCCCTATTTTTGGTCCAAGTATCTTATATACTTGTCTTTGACGGACAGTTGTTGACAGATTTTTCCTCAAGAAGTTATCTATTCCCCTTACTTTTTTTGAAAGCCATGAAACTAGTGATTATCATCCCATTGTGCAGCTGTAAATTCCATTGTTACTTTCTTACTACACCCATAAAAGCTAATAGGGCCACAAGAGATATTTACTATCCCATTGAATGGTAACTATCAGATGGTCATTTCTGTTACATCAAAAGAGAGATCATTTTCCTAAAATCTTTTATCTGTTCAACTCTTCTTCCTCTCTACAGCTGTGTGGTCAAGTTCCTTACATGGATATCACTTCCAGAGTGTTAAGAGCAATTGACTTCCAAATAAGCAGATAAAATAGACTGAATTGCTTATTGCCACGTCATTGATTGACAGGGCCTGTAGCAAACACTAGTTGGTCTTTCCTGGAAAATGGGGAAAATCTTGCATTTCACCGGGAGGCCAGGCTATACTTACAGATTGTTCTCTGTGGGAATACCAGAGGATAAAGCAAATGCAAAGGACTAAACATGAAGGATCCATCCAGGGTTTAGGGACTGGATATTGTTTATTATTGTTCATTTCTACTCCTGAACTTACTCTACAAAACTCCTAAGCACTTCCTGAACACTATTTTTTTAAAAAGCAAAATAGTGTGTATTAATTCTAATTTATCACACACCTTGCAGGGATGAGGTCAGGCAGTAAGGCAAAAAAGGCTATAAATACTGCAAACATTGGGGGGGGGGGTGAGAAAACACACAATCATATTTATTCTTCTTACCCAAGGAAGTAGTTTGAAAGTTTTCAGTTGAAGCAAAGGGGGTTAGACCACTGACCTCCTTTTCTCTATCTAGCTCCATATCTAACTTTAAAAAAAAAAAAGAACCCTCAGCAAATCTGAACAAACTTGAAATAGCAATGAAGCCGCCATAACTTTAAGTCAGCCCCTTCATGGCCCTAGGCAGGCCTGCAAATCCTGCCGCGGCAGTTTAAAACCTTCGGCACTTCGAAGCACAAGGAACTAAGGCCTTTTATGTAACAGATTTAAACCAAAAAAAAAAGTATTGTGGGGAAAAAAAAAAGGCGGCATATGGTGGCCGTTTCTATATCATCTCCCCCCAGCCTCTTTTGTCGAGGTCCACACAGAGGGCGGGCAAGTGCCTGGCGTTCTCCTTCGGGACTCCAGGCTGACTTCCCCGCCTTTGGGGCGCGAGGTGAAGAGGCGGGCGGCGGGGTGACTTCGGGACTCGGAAAGCAGCTGAAAAGCCACAGGCGGGTTTGCCAAGGCCGCTCCCCGCAACTCCCGTCCCAGATCAAGTCCAGGCAACCCTGCGGGTTCCCTTGCTCTGTCTATCTCCTCCTCCTCCACCACCCCTCATTTGCTGGAAGAGCGGCAATCTCCCCAACGCGCCCTCGGTCAGGGAGTTCGGCTTCCTCTGCCGGGCTTCACCTGCCCTGCTACCCCAGCGTCCCATTCAGCTTCTCTTTCTCTGTCTGCGCCCAATTCCCCGCCCTTCACCCCACGCTCCTTCAGCCACTCCGGCTCTGCTTCCCCAGAGGTGCGATCGCGCCGAGTTCTAAGCCAGGGCCTTACCTGAGGCGCGCCTCTTCCAATGGCTGCTCACCTGAAGGCCCGCTCCACCCAATCAGCTCGCGACTCGCCCCTCTTGCCTGCTATCCTTGAGTGAAAGAATCCAGCTTCTCTTGGGAAAGTTACCTGTAGGCGCCTTCAGCTTTTGTTGCTTGGCTGCTCGGTGCCCTAAACCGCGGGGGGAGGGAGTGCAAAAGGAAAAAAAAAAGGCCAGCCAGTCTTCTTCCCACATGCGAGGGGCGGGGAGAAGGGGGCTTTACCTGTCCCACTCCTACCTCTGCGGCTGGCTGAGGGAGAAGTAGAGGGGGGAAAGAAAAGCAGAATTACCAGTAGCTCTGGTTCTGCCGTCCCGGGAGCTCGCTCGCTCTCACACGCGAGCGCACACACACACACACCTTTACCTGCACAGACTTGAAAGTCCAGTTTCACCAGAGAGACTGAGGCATCTGGAAAAGGGGAGAGAGTTCATTGGATCAAACATGTCACAAGAGACGGACAAGTAAGTGATCACAGCCAGCTTGCTACTTTTGCTGCTCCTGAACGGATCAACTGGTTGGTTGTGTTTTCTTTCCCTTAAAGAAAAAAACAAAACAAAACACGATCTAG
This sequence comes from Myanophis thanlyinensis, assembly GCA_017656035.1. Classification (NCBI taxonomy): domain Eukaryota; kingdom Metazoa; phylum Chordata; class Lepidosauria; order Squamata; family Homalopsidae; genus Myanophis; species Myanophis thanlyinensis. Next base: position 7,712 of record JAEANM010023328.1, read on the forward strand.
GTGGTGGACGCACTGCGATTACATTTCCTCCTTTATGCAAGGAATACAGGGGTTAAGTAGAACCCACAGGAGAGCTATTGAATTCCACTAACTTCCCCAATCTCTTTTTCAGTCTCCCCCCTTTTTAAAAAAAAAAAATTGGCTCTGGATTCTCTGTGTAACTTTCCCAAAGTTTTGGGGAGAGCTTTACTTCTGTGCTATAGAGCTGGAGGACCAATGCCTTCATGTCCTTCAGGGCCTAGATATGAAACGCGATTCTTGGCTTTTGTATGTGAATGCAACAAAAGAGCTTTTATATTGGATCAGAAACGGCCATCTTCTTCCCCGTTTTCTTGGCACTTCTGCATGTGTATTTTGGGACAGAAAGATGTAAAAGATGGATTTCAGGAATTCTTTTATTTCAAACGGGGGGGGGGGAGAGTTAAGATGGCGAGAAGGGGGGCAGGGGTAAAGGGACGGATTAAAAATACCCTGATTCTAAAATCAGAAAATAAGCATATTATAGAAGGGAGCATGGAAGGGAGAGGAATATGGGGATCCCGCCCCCCCTTCAGTTAGAGGAAGTGATTTTAGGTAAAAATATTATTTCGTTTTCCCACTACGTTGTATGTACATATGGCATAAAATATTCCACTCCATGATAAAAAGTTTATGAATTTCATTTCCTTAAACCCTCAAATTAAGAGTAACATCAAAATGCACTTTATTAAAAAAAATCTCAAAATTCTTTGAAAAATTCTAGGTTGTACATTGAGATATCTTGAAATGAGCAATAAAGCCTACTGTTTAAGAATGTTCATAACAAGCCAAATAACATTAGCATTTTTATTTACAGTTCTAATATGCCAATGCTAAAGGATATTATGATTCTGGGATTGTTGTGTGTGCGGACATAACGCTCTATTCTACAGTGGCTTCCCTTGTATTCCTTTCCCCATTTTCAAATGTGTGCAAGGTGGAAGTTAGACAATCTTGTACAGGCTTCGTCTCCCCCTTCCAGCACCTCCCTATGACTGCGTCTTCCTTATGGCAGTTGTTACTGGCTCCTTTTGAGCTTCCTGGTAGCTGCGGATCCTACCAATGCTAAAGGGAGAAGGACAGAATCTTGTAGTGGGTTGGGTCTCAAGATCAGGAATAATAGATTGTATCTTGAACTTCCTTCTGAGCGTGTGCAGCACATTGTTACCATGCACAAGAAGATCATTTCTAGCACTGGGACAAAACTCCTGTTCTGTTCTGACCTACAGGTGTGGAAAGACAAAAGAAGAGGGTGGGAAGCAGAAATCAACAGGATTCAGTTTAGCAGGAAAAGGGGCTTGACAAATTCTTAATGTGAGAAAGCTGTTTGGTGAAAAGGACTGACTCTTGAAAGCTGAGAGTGTAATACATAAAGGTTCATAATTAGCCAATGGCTAATATAGCAGTGATGTATTGGTCTCTCCCCCACACACACACTTTCTGTCCATTGGGAAGAAATTTACTTCTTCATGGTCAGTACAAGAGGGCTAGATCATTCAAAACAAGGTGGTTCAGTTGATTCAAACTTGTGTGCAAAAGGCAGGCATTAGTTTTTATTTGATAAAACAAGATGAAAAGGTTTAATCTTTTACATCATCTCCTGGAACTTTTAGAAAGTGGTTTTGTTCCATATAGCACATTATTCATTATTAAGGTAGTTGTGCCCATTAATGACTGGTATGAAGGACAATTGTTTAAAAAACAGATTTTGATCAGTATCTGAGATGTTACGTATGTGCCTGGTCAAAATGTCTTGAAAAGCATAGGCTGTTCTAATTATTTGAGCAGAAGTGAAGAAACTGTGTGTTTTTCTTTTCATTTTGTTTTTTTAATGTGTTATATTTCTGTGGCTAAAGTAGTCAACCAGATTTTAGTTTAATGCCAAAATTAATTTGTGTAATATTCAGCCTACATTCCTATGAACATTTTACTTCATATCCTGAATTTGTTGGACTTGTGCCCCAATAAATGGGTTTAGGATTACTCTGCATGGCATATGTGATTGGTAAGGCATTCTCGTTTATTTCATGTGAGATTTTATACAAAGGTTTAAAAGTGTTATTGTTTTAATTTTTAGTTACATAGTTGCACTAAAAGTCATCTAGTACTTAAATTATTTGCATATGAAAACAAGGCAAATAAGGTTCCTTACAAAACTAATCAATAAATTTACAATACTCTTTTTCTTTTGCACTTTATCCTTCAAAATTATTATATGGCTGCTAGTAACTTTAAATTATTTTTGGACCAATGGTAACAATTTTTATTACTTTTTATCTGGAGGAAACTAGATTGAAAGACTTCTAATGAAACTTCATCTTTTATTCTCAGAAGTGGTTGCACTGAATTTATGGGAGATGGGAGAATTGGGAAACTTAACAAGGATGTAGACATTTCCAAATTTGAATCTAGATAGATCATAGAGACATTTTTCAAGAGACACTGTTTTAATTCCACGTTGGATGCAGCAGTAATTTTTCTAATTTGATGTCTTGTTTCCATTTGGAGGGGTCTTCCAAATGTTTCTAGTAGTGTATTTATTTTATTTGTTGTATCAAATAAATTATATTCACCTTTTCTTTTCCAGTTTAAATTCATATGCACAATTGTCTCCATTTAGTTTTTATTCTTGCAACAACTCTTTGAGATTATATCTGACTCTAAGTCAACCAATGACCTGGAATTTAGAATTTGTATCTTCCCTATCCTAATTCAACCCTCTAATTATGCAACAATAGTTCATTAATCTGTGAACCCTGGGAAAACAGGCAATTGTCTGCATTTCAAGAAGTCTGTATATTTAAAAAAAAAAACTTTTTCTGAAAATAATGTAATTTTATCTTGTGAAAACTACTTTTTCTCCTTGTCAGTAGAAGTATTGCCCTTCAGGAAAGTTAAACACAACCTGCTATTAGAGATGAGGAGGATATAAAACCCACTTCGTGCAATTCTCTCTGTGAATATGGAAGAGGCAGTTGAATACATATTACTAAATTCACATACTATAGTAAGCCAATAAATAATATGATCTTAAGTTAATGTGAAGTAGGAAGGGAGAGGAGGGTATGACTGTAAGCCATAGTTTGAAACCAGGGTTTGTTATTTTCTAACTGCTACTTTCTTTGGAAGATGTCAAACTGAGGATGGCTGGTTGGTTTGTGATGTCTTAGCTTAATCTTGATTTCTTTGCCCATTCAGGTTTCCAATCAATGCACAAGGCAAAACCATTAAGACTGAACCTATCATTGGCTAAACAAACCATAATTATTTTTCTTATTTGTACAGCTTCCAGCATATTCAGTAAGCGGTGGATAAAAATATTACAACTTGTTCTACTTTGAGCATCTTTGAAAAGTATCTAGAAACTTCAACTGGTGTGAAATTCAGCAACAAAACATGTCACTGATGACAATACTAGGGCCATATTATGCCTGTGGAGACAATTTAATGTGCTGATTTAAGTCTAAAATATCTTCTTAAGGCATAATTCTTTCATTATAAATTTGTTCAGGCATTAAGAACTACAGGCAAGTTTCTCTTAAAAATGCCTTTGCATTCAGAATCCCGTTTATTGGGCATTTGTGAGAAGCAGAGGTGAAATTCAGCAGGTTCTAGCAGGTTTGCTAGAACTGGTAGTAAATTTTCTAAGCAGTTCGGAGAACCGG